>BPLR01021248.1:0-28550 GCA_021605095.1 Caerostris extrusa | reverse complement strand
GTTCCTATATAAATATGCATACAAGATTGTATCAAAACTCTTTTGATAAAGAAAAAATTAGAAATCTTAACACATTTACTTTTCTTATCCTGTTAAGAATAGCTTTCTTTTCTTTTCTTTTTTTTTTTTATGTTAGAAATCTAGTGTTAACAAAGAATATCCCGAACAGTGACTTATCAGTGGAATGAAAGAAAAGAATTTTGGTTTGTCGCTCTACACTCATCTTGTGCCATTAGGGCTAAACAGACCGTTACCTACAGTTTAAAATGGATTCCGAACCACTCACAAACATCCATGCCACTGCCAGTTTTGGAACCTGGAGCCTGTGGTACTAAAGGCCAGAGGGCTAGCCAATTGGCCATTAGGCCGCAAAAGAATTTTTGAGACAACTAAATCACATTTAAGCGTCATATATAGAAAAACCAAGGAAAACTGCAATTAAGAAATTCGACTATTATCATTTGTATCTATATAACGATAAAGCAGTTATAAACGTCACCAGTGGCATAAGAGTACTCAAATATTCATTTTTTGACAGAAGTGACTACAACACATGCAACCAGCACATTCCAATTTTTGATAAATACTGATAATTATATGAGAATCCTTCTAAGAGATTAACAGGCTTCAGGTTCGAATCATTGCGGTGGCATGGATGTTTGTGGTGGTTCGGAAACCACTTTAAACTGTAGGTCCCTGTCTAATTAGTCCAAAGTGTGCGCAAAGTGACCGTAGAGACAAACCAAACCAATCTAAAGAGAATATTTTTATTCATTTATTTGTCTGACGGCCGAGTGACTGGCGCTCGGTACCACACAAGTTTCGGGTTGAGTCCCGGCGGTGCCATTGATATTTATAGAGGTTCGGAATCCACTTTAAGCCGTAGGTCCCGGTCTAATCGTAGAGCGTTGCAGGAACATTGTTACTCCACGTCCGTAGCTTTCTTCAAGCTGCATGCACCTCCTGAGTAATGCCCGAAGTGAGTAATGTCGGTGCAGCATTTGCCTTAAGGGATCAAAGACAACTGTGATAAAGTGTTAGCCAGCTACATTAGAAAAACATTTTTGTTGTTGTCCAATCCCCTGAAGGTACAAGGAAATCAAATATCGTCGTGTTCCCAAATAATATTGATTATTTTGATTACCAGCTCGAGAGTACAATAATCCAGACAATGCCTGGTGGCTGCAACAGCTGGGCAATCATGATGAGACATGATGAGATGTAAACTCAACATCAGGGCAATTGCCACATTTTTGGTATTTTTAACGCCAACAGCAGAAATTTTCATATTGTCTTATTACCTCATCCTTACTTCATCCATTTGTTTTAAAACATACAGAAATCAGCATCTTTTTTTTAAAAAAATTCAAAAACTATAAGAATAGTATTAGATTTCATTGCATTTGAGAATATGGTTTAAAAAATCCCTTTTTTTTTTTTTTTTTTTTTTAATTTCAAAACTATCCATTTTTACTTTGTCTTTTCTAGTAACGAAATTCAAAATGAAATAAGCATTCGAGACTGACTTTAAATTTTGTACTTTTACGCTTCTACAAAAAAAAAAAAATCTTTCAACATTTCTCACTTTCAATAATAAACCCTGAACACTAATCTAGTATTTCACATAAATTTTCATATTCTTTTGTTCAGATGGCCACAGGAAAAAATACCCATTTGCATAATAATTGACGCCGAAGGGTAATATGACAATAGACAGAGCTTGTCTTTCTAAAAAATAAAGAAATAAAAGTTTAACTACTGCTGTCTGCTGTTTGCCAAAGAATTCGTGCAGCCGGTAATAAATCGATTCAAATACGAGGTCAAGGATCCTTTTTATGTGTGCCGCGGTAAAAAAATACCATATTAAAGAGTAAAAAAGAATACCGGACGTTACAGTGGATGGTCCGAAAGTGGTAGTTGAGTTAATTGAAACCATGTCAGGAAGGTCATAATAAAGATAAATTTTCTTCGTCTAAAAATATCTCTGGCAATTTGTGTTAAATTTCATTTTATATTTTGGGGCTGATGGCCGTGTGGTTAGTACTCTGACGCTTGGTACCACATGTTTCGGGTTCGAGTTCGGATGTGCCATGGATGTTTGTAGCGGTTCGGAGTCCACTTTGAGACATAGATCCCGGTCTAATACACTACTGGTCATTAAAATTGCTACATCAAGTAGGCAACATGCTACAGACGTGAAATTTAAAAAGACAAGAATAAGGTGCTGTAATATGCAAATGATTAGCTTTTCAGCGCATTCAGACAAAGCAGCCACCGGTAGCGACACTTACAATGTGTTTAAATGAGGAAATTGTTCAGCCGATTTCTCATACAAAAATTGCATTTGAACGTTGTTACCTGGTGAAAAGTTGTTGTGGTGCCTCGTGTAATGCAGAAATGCGTACCAGCACGTTGATGAAGTTCGAATGTAGCGTACCGGGATTGCGGTTTTATTGTATTGTTGTTACTCTCGTCGGTCGAAATCCAGTGACTGTTAGCAGAATAGGGAATCGATGGGTATAAGCCGGTAATACGGAACGCCGTGCTGGATCTCAAAGACTTTCCCCCTATCACTAGCCAAGAAAGATAGGCATGTTACCCGCATGGCTTTAATGGATCGGGAAGCCACGTCACGAGCCCTAAATCAAGAATTGGAGTCGGTTGCAAGACAACAAGTGCCTGCACGAACAGTTCAACGACGTTTGCGGCAGCGTGGACTCTCAGCTCGGAGACCACGGCTGCGGCTATCCTGACGCTGCATCATAGACAGGAGCGTTTTCAATGGTGGGATCAAGAAAGACGAATGGCGCGATGTAATTTTTGAGATGAATCCAGGTTCTGTTTACAGCATCAAGATGGTCGCAACCATGTTTGGCGGTATCGTGGTGAACGCACAGTGGCAGCGTGCATTCGTCATCATCATATTGATCCATCACCTGGCGTGATTGTGTGGGGTGCGATTGGATACACGTCTTGGTCACCTCTTGTTCGCATTGACGGCACTTTGAACAGTGCACGTTACATTTCTGGTGTGTTATGACCCGTGGCTCTACCCTTTATTCGAGCCCTGCGAAACCCTTCGTTTCAGCAGGATACTGCACGATCGCCTGTTGCCGGTATTGTACGGACCTTCCTTGATGTTCGGCTATTTCCCTGGCCTGCACGTTCATCAGATCTTTCGCCAATAGAAAACGACGGTCCTTGGTTGCCGGGCGACTGGATCGTCACCATAAGCCATTCACTATGGTTGATGAGCTGTTGCATCGTGTTGAAGCTGCATGGGCATCTGTAACTGTATATGCCATCCAATCTCTGTTTGACTCAATGTCGAGGCATAAAAGTGCTATTATTACTGCCAGAGGTGGTTGTTCTGGGTACTGATATCTCAGGATCTATGCACCCATATTTCTTGAAAATTTAATCACTTGTTATTTTCAGTATAATATATATCTCCAATAAATTATCATTTTGTTATCTGCATTTTTTCTGGTGTAGCAATTTTAATGGCCAGTAGTGTATGATCGCAGAGAGTTGTGGGAGTAGTGTTACTCGCGTCCGAAGCATATCTTCAAGCTACACGTACCTCCTGGGTAGAGATGAATAAATATCAGCGTTCGTCGGTGCAGCCCACACGACATGCCTTCTTCAAGGCTAGTTTGTATTGGATTGCTCACATGGAAATGGTCAATATGACTCAGCCCTCGATGTAATTAAAAAATATATATTTATAAAATAAAATCTTCCCAACCTGCATTACCTTGGCAGAGAACGCAATTCGAAATTGAAAAATTTAGAAATTCGATAAGAAATGACTAATCGAAAATTCCTGTGCTCATGCCAGGGAAGGGCATTATAAATATGTAAATCAAAAAGTCTTTTTATCAGACACAAAGAGGTGGAAAAGAGAAAGTGAATCTTCCATCATGCTGTTTACAAATTGCAATAGTTGCCTAGAAGTCCTCACTCATTTAAGGTAATGGCAACCCTACTTCCGTAATGAGGCTTGACTCATCACCATAAAAAAGAAGAAAAAGCTTTATTCTTCTTTGAAAGTCCATAAATGGAAGAAACGTTTTCTTTTCTTTTTTTTTCCCATGAGATATGTGTTGCACATAGCATGTCACGAATAATTCTTTATGAATGAATGTCTTCCTGGAGGACTTTCAGAGGAAATTGTTTGATATTTGCAAATTTTTCGGGGAAACTTCACATGAACCAGTATTCTATATAAGATAAATAATCTTTGTTGTTGTTGTCGTAACCTCTGAAGAGTACAAAGGAATCAAATACCGTGGTGTTCCCAAATAATATTCGCTATGTTGATTGCCAGTTCGGAGTATAAATCCTCTTCCGAGGGACGGTCCAAACAATGAATGGTGTCTGCAATAGCTGGGAAGAGTAAGCTCGGCATGAGGATACTCTTTGTTATAATTGGCAATGAATCCCTTTTAGACGTGCAAATTCAAGAAGAAATGGTTAGTGCAATTCTCGTCGTATGAGAAAATGCTTGAAGAACTCCCATTAAACTGTCATTATGGAACAATGGACAAATCTCCCTAGTTTCTAAAAGCAATAATTGTAATGCACACCGCCAAAAGAGAATGAACCGTTTTGTTCATTCCCACGAACCTGCGTACATCATTACTCAACAGGGAGTGCAGCAAACTGTCTAATCTAATAAAAAATTCAATTTCTTGCTGTTGATCTCAGTAGAAATGTGTTCTTTCTTCTTCGTTGGCTCTATAGCCCCCTTATGGATCAAGGCCATCTTTCTACTGTCTACTACATCTTCTACCACTACTACTACTACCATTTGTCTACTTTCTGGAGACAGGAGATGTTTTATTTTCTAGGTACGACCTACGGTTTAAAATGGATTTCAAAGCATTAAACTCAACCACGGCATCGCCAGGCCTCAAACCCTGTGGTATCGAGAGTGCCAGAGCACCATTTACTCGACCATCCCGCCCCAGAAATATGTTCTGTCTTAAATTACTTTGAGATGTTTGGTAACAAACTTTGCAGCTTAGTTACAAATATCATAGTAAATATTTCAAATGAGTTTATAGCACATATCATAACGAAAATTTAGAATTTACTGATATAAACAAAATATGATAATTAAATTAACTCATAAATGGCTCCTCTTTTACTGAGAAACTTGAGAATTTTAATGTTAATAAAATCTTCTTGTCGATTAACTTATCACCAAGTCATTTATATAATGAATGACATTTTTTTATGCAAGCAGTCCTTGTCATTTCGCCATGCGGCCTGAGGGCCAATTGTCTCGCGCTCTGGCCTTTAGTATCACAGGTTCCACGTTCGAATTCTGGCATTGGCATGGATGTTTGTGAGTGGTTCGGATTCCACGTTAAACTGTAGATCCCGATCTAATTATCCCAAAGAGTGCAAAAATTGATCGTAGAGCGACAAACCAAATCATTTTGCCTTAGTTTCTGCTGTAGGTCCATTCTGAGACCTCTATTGGCACAACAGCCCATTGGTGGGTCAAGGCCAGTCTGCCCTACTGGCAGATTTCGAAACATTAGCTGGTTTCTTTTTTATCAAGGTTGTCAGCCCTAATTCCAACGCTCTACAGTTATATTAGACCGGGACCAACGGTTTAAAGTGTATTTCGAACCATTACAAACAACCATGGCACAAAGCGCCAGATAGTTAATCACTCGGCCATCAGGCTCCTTGTTCGGAGATAGGCCATCATTATTGTTTAATTTCCGTTTTAACATTTTCAGAAATTTGGTTTATTTGAAAAATTACAATACGTATTGTTGTGTGCAAATTATATTATTACCTTTATTTTTCTAAAACTTTGTCATTTTTAAATAATTATGTATTTTTATATAACTATGATGCACAAACGCTTTTAAAGATGGATTTTGCAACATCAAAACCTTTTTTTTTGCCAAATCAAAAGCCATATTCCTGATATATACAGTGAGCCACAAAATTGAGTATACACCTCTAAAACTTTTAGACTTCTTCCAATTACAAATTAAATATTGATTTAAATAGATAATTTTTTTTTTTTTTTATCCTAGATACTTTAACCTCTGCTTTACCATCCTATAATAACACAATTCTATAGTTAACTTATTTATTACGAAAAAGTTAAGCGATTCGAAGAAAAGATAGAAAACCATGCCACAAAATTGGTATACACTTCTTATATTTGTAAATTATGCCACCACTTTTTTTTTAGTTTCAAATTTTCTTTAAAGAGTTTCAGGGTAGCTGCTGCTTATAACACGTGCTATTGCACTTCAACGCTTTTTAAATAGTATTTTTTTCTCATTAAAAATCGTAAAATGAGCTCTCGTAGAGAAACTACTGAATCTGAGCATTTATTGGTTGTAAAATGGTCGAAGAGAGAAAATCTCTTCGAGAAATCACTTCGTTGATTGGTGTAACTCATGGTTGTGTCCAAAAATACAACAGAAGTATAAAAAACTGGATCTGTGTTATTCCTGGAAGAGGACCTAAAGAAATACGGAGTACTACAGCGAAGAGAAGATCATTCACTCAGTAAAGAAAGGATCCGAGGGTGAGTGCCTCTAAACTAGCTTTATCGATGTCCTCTAATATCGGGGAAAAGATCTCAGTTGAAACAATTCGACGTACCCTTCACCAATATGGGTTTCATGGCCGTACACCAATACGAAAGCCACTCATCAAGTATGTGAATAGACAAAAGAGAGTGATTTTTCGCCAAAGAACATCGTTTAAAGCCTATTTTCTTTCTGGAACACTGTAATATTTTCTGATGAAAGTAAGTTTAATCTTTTACGGAAGCGATGGACGATTTAAAATATGGAGCTAAGCTGGGAAAGCACTGGCACCTAAAAGCACCATTAAGACAGTCAAGTTCGGAGGTGGATCTGTCCTCCTTTGGGGTTGTATGTCGGCTGGAGGAGTTGGAGAGCTTGCTTTTATTGATGGTATTATGGACAAACATGTATATTTGGGGATTTTAAATGATGACTTGAAAAAAGGTGCCAGTAAGTTGGGGCTTGGGTCAAGCTGCATATTCAGCAGGACAAGGACCCCCAAGCATACAGCGAAGATTGTGCAGTTATACTTTCACCATTGCAGAGAAAATTACACACTCCAGCCCAGTCTCCAGACCTAAACGTCATCGAAAATTTGTGGTCGAAATTAGAGAAAGTTCTACATGAGCACGAAATCACAAGCAAGGAAGTTCTCAAGAAGGTTCTGAGAGAAGAATGGGCTAAAATTTCTGTTAAAACCACTAAAACACTAGTAGTATTTATGTCCAGAAGATTACAAGCTGTAATTCAAGCAAAAGGTTATGCAACAAAATATTAATTTGTACTTTAAAAGGAAATTAATAAAGGTGTATACTTATTTTTGTGGTGTTATTTTTCCTTTCGTGTCAGATCTTTTATTTTTTTTCGTAAAAAATAAATAAACGTAACAATTTTATAAGTATAGTATGGTAAAGCATAGACTAAAGTATATAAGGTAAAAAAAAACCAATCATCTTAAAGCAATATTTAATTTGTAATTGCAAAAAGTCTCTAAGTTTCTAAGGTGTATACTCAATTTTGTGGCCCACTGTAAGTACTCTTTTTCAAGAAATTTTTCCACATTATCTTATTGTTAGATTAAATTGAAGTAAAGGTTTTGTCGAAAAGAAAAAAGGATAGAAATTAAAGAGATAGGTAAAATCTTAACGTGAATAGCTGAACGATAACTTTCAATAAGAGAAAATTACGTGAATGGCTACGAACCACCTCGTGCAATACATGTGCAAATAGGAAAGATAATATTTTTTATGAATTGGAAATAACGCTCAATAAGATAAAGTCTATTATTTTTTTATTATGTTAAGGGGCAGGCTAGATAACTAACGCAATCCTGACACTTGAATGGCTATAAAATATTCAGCATAGCAAATTTTTGACAATTTATAGAAATTTAAAACTTTTTAAGCAGAATATAAAAAGCCATAAAACTAATACTTACTTTTATACGAAAAGTGGATTACTTTTATACGAAAAGTGGATGATAATGCATGCTCATAGGAAATTGCGCATGCGTATCTGTAATAATGTTTCCTATGAGCATGCGCACTAGGGAGAAAAAAATATCGGACGATAAAAATACGGTATGCAAAAAACTCTCTATTATTATCAAACATTACGTAAAGTTTCCGTTTAATCACTTTCTATTGTAATAATGAAATCTTCAATATTGCTATACAGAATGTGTTGTTTAATTATATTATAGCAGATGTATAGGATTTTCAAAACATTCGTCTTTTGAATTTTATCGAGAATATTTTTAATGTAAACAAATTATAGGGAAAATCGTTTCTCTGTAAGTTACTGCTTTTGGAGGCAATACCTGTTGTTGCTCTGTTTTCCTTTAATAACAAAGTTCAGGTTATTACTTACAAAAATAGTGCAATATTTTATCAGGTTTATTGCTTGTAGAACTTTCGAAGATTACTCAGGACTTTCAGATATTTCTGTTTCTCTAATTTAGATTAGTTTTTTAATGTTTTTGAGTTCTGTCTGTAACATTTGAACATGAAACAAATTTTTTGGACAACCTACTAAGAGATTTTTTATCATTTCCAACCATTTTTTTATACACGTGTAGTATTTAATTTTCCTAAATGTACAATAAATTAAATACTTCTATTTAATAAAAGTTTATATAAAGATGTTATATTTTTATGACGGTGTATTACAGAAATTAAAAATCAACTATTAATTTAACTTAAACAGAACATACATTTATTTATACAGGATGTCTTAGAAATAGGATATATACAGGATGTTTGCAAATTTCTAGGTGGGGTAGAGTATATCTAAACTACTCGGAATGACATATCAATCGGAAATGTTTTCCAGACGCAGTAGATGGCGTTGCACTGTCACGAGATTTCCAAGCATTGCTTCAGAGACAGCGATAGTAGGATGGCAAGTTCATACAAACGTTGAACTAGGAGATATGCATCTGACTTGTCAGGCTGTGGAATATAATAGTACAATGTTATATATAGTCTTTAAGAAGCCTGGACTGACATGCACCATATATGTGTGAGGCATGTATCACATTGCTCATGGACGATAATTTCAACACTATTAACACATTATTGGTGTACATTAATTTATAAGTTGTAGTGTCCAGGTTGGGCAACCAGATAACTGGGTGGGGAGGGAGTTGAGTTATTGGAGGCACAGACAGAACTCACAGCTTTATTTACACAAGCACAAACATCACACACGTGCAATTAACAACAGACAATATTTAATACATTTTTTTCTTTCTAATGCAGGTGGCAAACACAGACAGCTTGGTCTTGGATGCCCTAAGGCAGAAGTGCTGCACAGATGTGCTCACTTTGCATTACCCAGGGGCGCGTGTAACTTGAAGATAAGCCACGGACGCGGAGTAACAATGCCCCCGCAACGCTCTACGATCTATTAGACCGGGACTTACTTTTTAAAGTGGATTCGAACCACTACAAACAACCATGGCACCGCCGGGGACTCGAACCCAAAACTTGTGGTACCGAGCGCCGGAGCTCTAGCTACTCGGCCATTCAGGCCCATATTTAATACATTTAAAGACAGATAATTATAGATAGGAGGAAGGACTCCACTTTTAAGCCTAAAAAACCCGATAATAAGGTACGTGCAGAGTACGCGAAAACATACTTCCTCTCCAGGCAAGAGTCTGTGGACTAACTGACTATATCTCTAAATGCCAGTGAGTAGGAGGAAGCTTTTTTACTAAGTTACAGGGCGTCTTTGATTTCTGGGGGTTTTTATCTGTATTGCCACGTAGGAAAGTATTCCTGGCTCTATATTGCTATGTGATGCCGATTCGTCTTAATGTACCTTGGAATTTTGTAAACCTAGTATTGAGACACGCGGAAGCCTGGTGGCCGTGCTAGCGTTCTGGCACTCGGTACCACAAGTTTTAGGTTCGAGTTCCCGGTGGTGCCATGGATGTTTGTAGTTTTTGCAGAATCCACTTTAAGCCGTAGGATCCGGTTATTGTTGAGCGATGCGGGGGTATTGTTACTCTGCGTCCGTAGCTTATCTTCAAGCTACACGCATCCCCTGGTAGAAAGCTCAGTGAGTAATGTCGGTGCATCCCTTGCTTATGGCATAAAAGATAACTGTCTAAGTATTTACCAGCTGCATTAGACAAAAAAGTATTGAGACACCCTGCATACATAAAAAAAATAATAAAATTTCTTAAAAACATCTATGAATTGGAGTATAATAGTGAACATCATTTAATTTTTAAAGTCTATTCTGAAAAGAATACAATCAAAAATACATTCCCAAACATAGAAAAAATAATAGCCAGTAAGATATACAAAAATATTTTTATAATGTCTTATTTTGTCTAATTTAAAAAATTACTTACATTTGCATCTCTTTAAAATCATTTTGATTCATAAACAGTATACAAAAACACATTTTATGCGTAAAAATTTAGCAAATTTCGAAATTTTTTTAAATTTTTTTCTCTTTGGAAATTATTTTTTAATTTTAAGAAGTAACTATCATTTCAGTATACTATAAATCCTATCCTAAAATACCGATAGAATTCAACTAAAATTAGATACTTGATAGAATTCGCCGTCATGACTAGATTCTGACAGCTATGCTCACAAAGATATCTGCATAATGTTTGTTCACGTGCTAAAGTAATAACACAGGAATTTAATGCTGAATATTATACACTTCGCTTTGTTTTTGATATTTAATGAGAAATATGCAATGTCACTTCAAAAACTGACATTTGTTTATTTTCAACTATATTATGTGCTGTTAATTTAATAGCACGCACTGTTTGGCGGGAATAATAGATGTTAAAGGGCTAAAAAAATGGCGTCCAAAAACAAATGTAATGTTTATGAACATAATTGTAAAAGCGAGGAGAATAACAATAATTGTTTTCATCTTGTCAACAATATTACTATTTATTCTTCATAAAATGTGAATCTATTATATTTTATTCTTTTGTTTTTAGGAAGAAAGGCATCTTTTTAGTTTCTTTTTTTGTATATATTTTCTTTTACAAGTTCAGTAAAAAGTATGATGATAATTTCACCCTAATTTCGATTAATTTAGACATTTTATTACTCAAAAAAATTTTGTAGTTATTTGTATTATTTTATTTTTATAGTTATTTGTAACATTTTATTTTTTGTATTATTTTTATTTATTTTTGCATTATTTTATTTATTTTTTGTAGTTATTTGCATTATTATCATGTGTGGACATGATGTTGTCCTGGTTAGGGGTCCGTGACGTTATCCGAAAATGAGGATCATGAAATAAAACTCCATTTCAAATTTTGGCGGAAGGAATTTTCTGGGGAATTTGGCTTTTGCTAAGTGTTTTGTACTAGTATGGTTTTTGAAGCACTTTTCTCGTCTTGTCTTGGGATTTTAAACATTTGTATATTCAATAGCTATAAGTACTCGAGAGTGCGTTTGATCAATTCTTCCTTCTTGAAATTTCACATTTATCACTTTCGGCATTTTCCTGTGCTTATGGAGCTGTATAGTGCTACTTATTGTATTTGGAATACTTCATTCTTCATTTATGCTTAGAATTTTTAAACATTGATATATTTTTTTTGGTTATTGAATGTTATAGTGTTTCTTGTAGAATTGGGAATATTTCATTCTTCATTTACGCCTAGAATTTTCAAACTTTGATGTATTCTTTTGGCTATTGATTGTAATAACGTTTCTTGTAGAATTTGTAATACTTCGTTTTTCATTTTACGATTACTGAAAGAATCTCACTAGAATCTCTAAAGAATATTCAAAAAGTAAGACTTTGTATATTCTTTTAGAGATTCTTAAACAATTCATTCTTCATGAAGTTCTTGATCTATTCATCATTGCTATATTCATGTGGGTATTGAATTTGGCCATTCTTGTAGTATTCCAAACAAATACTTCATATATCTCTTGCATTATTAAACATTGGCATGTTCCTTACTTTATTCATCCGTTCTCGAATGTTCACAATGATAAGTAGAAATTTGTCGAGCTGATTTCATTTCTTTTATTTATTTTTTGTAGTTATTTGTATTATTTATTTTATTTTTTTTTTTTTTGTAGTTTTTTGCTAAAATTTAACTAATTTATAACTGCCGTTTTCAACCACTTTAAGTAGCTTTTTTACACTTCAACCATAGTAAACATAAAAAAAAGTATACGTTTTCACACGTTTCGTACGTTTTATGTGCTAATTGAAACGTATTTATTTAGCTGTCTGTTATTTTCCAGGTCGGCCCGAAGTGACCGCCGTCAACAAATCTCTAATGGCAATCGCCCAGGAGATCGGCCCTCCTAGCGGGGCAGCTGTGCTCCAGCCCTCGGCCCCTTAGGGTGTTCTGGGTTCTGAGGAACCTGGTGCTCAGACCAGGGGATGTCAGGCACCCCTACGTCGCTTACAACCTCACGGTGAGGGAGAGAACTTTGTTCATTTCTGAATTTACTAAATCATTTGCAATAATTCTTACTTTTAAGGGCTTATAATGCTTAATAAATGAACTTGAGATATAGATAAGTAAATAATTAGCAACGTTAGTTTGATAAACTAATGTATGCGTACTATCAGGTAATTTAAATCTAAATAATATTTTTACTTAATATTTTACGCCATATTTTATTCCTTAAAGGGGTTAAGGGTTAAGGGTCTTTCAACCTTCTGCTACTCAATGACACATTTAAAATTTAAAAATTATGTATAGTTTTTAAGTTAACTCGACAAATTCGACATGAAAACATAATGCTCCAATCCTGAACCATTTTCCCCATAAGAACCGATTACATAGATATCTTCAAATAAAAATTGGAGATATCAATTTAGTAATGGAAAATTAAGTTCTATCTAGAGTCACTCTATCACTCCCAGAACAGCAATACAGTACCTATGGCACTATGGGGCTGTCGACTGCAGATGAGATCGGTAGAAAGTAGAAATAATTGTTCTTTCAAAGCTGCTCTAAGCATGGCAAGGGGTCTGTGGATGAGTATGAAATCTGCAGCATGTCTTCTTAGAACATCCCAAACAATTGCAATATAATTTAGATCTGTAGAAAGAACTTGCCTTTTTGATACGATGAATTATTTGTTGTTGAAAATACTTTTTCACAATATGTTCACTATGGAGTTAAAAGCGTAATTGTATCTTATGAGGAATTATCACCTATTACACGAGCCTGATGATGCACATAAGTATCAAGGAGGCTATCTCTATAAATATCAGCAGCAGCCACATCTGAATGTAGAAAGTCTTTTCACACACACACACTATGAAGTTTACTATGCGTTTACTCAAACACAAATAATCCCACATACAAGATACATCCTCAATTATATCTCTTTTATGGATTTTCGATAGAAAATAACAATTAGTATTTTTCTACTTCGCCTCCCTATTCCTTTGCAACACAAACCTGAACTCATCCGGAAGACTTCCATTCATATGCAATTGAATGTACATATTGGCGAACATGTTGGTTTTGAATTGTGGATAAAATATTGAAAAATTGCTGAAGTTGTGGTGAGTGAAACATTTTGTAGAGTGTCTTAAGTAGAGTTATTGATTGTTGAAACTTTTTCAGGGAGACGGAGATCCCCCAACTGCTACATGCTGGGTCTGGAGCTGCGTCGCCTTCGAGTGGAGGATTCTGGGGAGGTGGTGTTGGTGGTGAAGAACGCTCACGGTATCGCAGACGCTCTCTTTCTCCTCAATGTCACGCGCGCCTCTTCACTCTCTGCATCTTCCTCCGCATCCGGTAAAGTCCTCTTCTCTTCAACCTCCTTTGACTAGTCCTTGTTAGTTAATAATGCTGGACCCAGTTTTATCATTTTTGCAAGGAGTAAACGAACAGTCCATATAATGGAAAATGTGGTGTTGAAAGATTTAAATAAAATTGACATCAACCAGTTAACTTTTTTTTTTTAACTAGCATAACACTTGCTAATAGGATCCGCGATAATCCACTCCTCGATATCCCATCAAACTTAAGTTAATTTTAGAACAGCGTTGTTTTCTGTAATAACTAACGTAATCCCATATCAAGTAAACACCACAATGCTGCATATAGTCAGATAGATTTATTTTTACTACAGGATCTTGTGAGATAAGGAATTACCATACATTTACAAAAAAAAAGAAAAAAATTTTTAAATGTATAACCTAGATTAAATAAATATAGTATACAAATTAAAATTAAATTAAGCATAATGTTAACATTAAAACAAGGAGCAAGGAGAAAACGAACAGTCCATAAAATGAAATAATGTGGTATTGAAGGATTTAAATAAAATTGACTAAATTGACATCAAATAGTAAAATTTTCAAACTATTACAGCACTTGTTAATAGGTTCTGTAATAACCCATTCAAAGCTGGGGGGCCCTGTGCGTGAAACTGATAAATCAAACGTTAATAGCCGAATAGAAATCAGGCAAATAATGTTTATAATTTAGCAAATTAATTACATTAAATATGTAATTCCTACACCGAATTAATAAACACAAAATTTGCATAAGTATAATCACCAATACTCAAGTATTGATATCACAGAGGGTTTGAATTCACACGCAAGTTGTTTAGTTGTTCACTTAAAGGCTGTACTTTTTAACAGATCACCTCACGTTTATTTCTTTTTTATTTTACTACCACCTTTTCTTCGTTGATTTCAGATCATCTATCTCTTCTCTTTCATTTCTCCCTCTCTGATTCCAAATCACTTCTTCAATTTCTTTATGTCATTTCTTCAATTCTGATTTTATATCATCTAATCTCTTTACATCATCCTTTTCTTCCGTCTAAATTTCTTTTCATAATCGCCTTATATAATCAGAAGTACTGAATTTTTAATTCCTTATCCGTTCGAATATTGGATCGTCGATCCACCCTCTTTTTTCTTTTTCTCCGTTTTCCATTTGTTGAGAAGGTCTCAATTGTTATTTGAATTTGCAGTTATTAGATTTCTGTTATAGATAATCACCTATTTGATTGTAAGGGGTGACATTTTAAGTTCGGAATGCTATAAGGATCCATTTTATGTCACGAATTAGTCCTGACTTTTTATTATTTTTCAAGCAGCGACCATTGTGACATTTTTGATTTAACGAGAAGTTGGAATGACGAACGCTAATTGTATAATTGGGTCCATAAAGACTCCACAAGGTGGAGCTGTGGAATTGCGTCTTATCTTCCTTTGTGATGCAGACCACTCAGACAGACTTGTTCAAATAATTTGTATTCCTCTTCGCAGAGACAAATATCTGCTGACAATTTTATTTAATTTTTATAGTATAAATCATAAATTAAAATACAATACAAATTCATACAATTTCATACAAAAAATATGATGTAACAATTTAAAAAAACTCAATTTAAATAATAAATTTAAGTCTGGACAATACGCCGATATGACAGAAGTCGCAAAACGTGTTTTGGTATGAATAAGATAATGCAGAAAAATGACGTACATGTGTTTAGCATTCTCAGTAAATTATTTATAAAAATGTTTTTAAAGATTTTATTCGACTCATGCCTATATAAAAAAAAAGCAGTTGATGATTCGTTGCTTATTTGGGTGACATGCAATAGGAGGCAATGGGAGGGGGTGATATATAAATGGATAAATCAAAAGTAAAAAATAATTAGCTATTTATCTGTTTTACAAGAAATGTTGAAAACTTTCAAAAAGCTAAATGCTTTCCATGGTTAGAGGTAAAATCAATATTTTAAACTTACAACGAATTCTAGAAAAACACATGGCACATTAGCATTGATTTACGTTACAAATTCATTAGTATTAAAAGAAGCTTATGATTAAGATTATGATATAACTGAATAAGGAGAGGATATTTCAGTCCTTTGAAATAATAGCTGAACTACTACATTTCGTTCCTTTCAGAGGGTCTTCGTGGAAGCTCGTTTCTCACACTTCTCATCCCAGTGTGCCTTCTGTGGCTTCGACACAGAGTGTTGGGCTGCTGCCAGCTGACCCTCCCCCTCAACAGGTGAGACCTCCTCTTATTCAATTCCTTCTATTAGCTCAACACTCTCCCTATATATATCTTGTTCCAATTTTCAATCGTTCATAAAATAAATTTTATTCATCCACTCTAGTTCAAATACATTTTTTTTTTTTTTTGAACTCGTAGTGGATGACACTGGATGATAATACAGTTTTTCAAATATTAATTCAGTAATTAAATTTAATTAATTAATTTTATTTGTTGTTTTTTTAAATTTAAGTTGCATGTATCTACCAATAGATGGCGCCAGATAAACTTACAAAAATGAATGAAAATTATTTATAATGGACTTTCTGCAATATAGTGGGGGAAAAAGTAGGGAATTGACTTTTAAAAAAAAAATTTATATTACTTGTTTTTATAGAGCTTCGTTTAGAAATAGTGACATCTATTTTCGTCTATCTTTCAAAATGAAAATGGTTCGTTTAAAAATATTGTTAATCTGAAACATGCAATGCAAAGGATAACAGATGCTGATTCGCTTATTCATTCTGTTTTCAGAAAAGTTAAGTAGTTCATTTGTAAAAAAATTTATTTAACATATATAATAAGTGTAAAATGAGTGTGATTACATTCTCCCGATTCTCAATAAATTTTGACAATATTATTTTTTATGTAGGAAAAGCGAATCACATTACCTCAAAATAAACAAAGCTTTTTGTATCTCATAACATTGTAAGTATCAGTTACTAGGCAATTGTAATTTGTCCAGTGTTACCATTCAAGATTTATAAAATATCATAAATATTGATACTATTTTAAATGCCATCAAGTTCATAAAATTAATCGTATGAAATTTGCCAGATTGCCTCGTGTTTGCTGTAAGAATACATCCTTCTCAATTTTTAAAATCTTCATCGCATAAACTAACAAAAATCAGAGAAAATAAAACGAAAATGTTCCTCGACTGCATTGACAACAATTTCGAAGTTATTAAAAGTACTTAATTGGAAAGATGCATATATAAAGTAAAGAAATGAGAAAAATTTTTAAGTTAGGCTTGGACGATATTGGGTTGCTCAGTTAATAGAAGAAGATTTGGTTTATATATCTCAAATTAGTGAGTATTTAAAATAATTAATAATAAAATATATCGATGATTTAATTTGATCTTATGAAGAGAAAATTTTCTATTTCCTAATTTAATTAGGAGGCAGGGAATTTTTTTTAAAAATGCTCTTCAACGTAGTCTCTTTCCCAAAAATAATTTGAAATTAGTTTTGTTATTTTCAGTATTGTTTGTGTACTAGAGGGCCAAATTGCACACTGACATTTAATATAAATTTATTAACATAAATGTTTTTAATTAAAAAATATTTCTTTTATAATACACCACTTCAATTGATCGGCTTTTTTTCTAGGACGGAGGAGGTAAATAATGGAGGTTTTTTTTTTTTTTTTTTTTTTTTGACTTTGTGTCTTATCAGAAAAATTCTTATTATAATTAAATTATTATAATAATAAATGTAATTATTAAAATTATGTTTATTTTTAATAGATTTCGAATATCGTAATCTGGCTTAATACTTCTTTAAATTTTGCATATATATTCATTGAAAACCTGAAGGTACTGTAAAATATACTTTAAATATGTTGAACTTAATGTATAGGCCGTTTTCATCATCATCATCATCATTTATTATTATTATTATTATTATTATATGCTATCGCTAGGTTTTGTTAAAGGAGCCTGATCGCCAAGTGCCTAACGATAGATGCCAGGTTTATTGTTCGAGTCCCGGCGTTGCCTTGGATGTTTGCAGTAGTTTGAATCCACTTTAAACCGTAGGTCCCGTCTAATATGACTGTAAAGCGTTGGGCGTAGGACTGACAACCCTACTCCGTAAAAAGAAAACTCCTTTCTCAAAATCATGCCTGCAGGCAGACGACCTTGACCCCCATGGTACTGTTGCGCCACTGCATAATAATATAATAATGCAATAATGGGTTTTAACTACCAAAAATCACAAATTTTATAAATTATTTTGTAAAAAAAATTCGATAATTATGTAGAAACAAATGTAGGAAATATTAATTTTATTTAAATATTTAAGGCATGCTAGGTACCTTAAATTAGTCTTTTCCCAAACAAAGACGATTTTTAAATTTTCTTGAACACTAGATGATTTTTCGAGTTATTTAATTTTTATTCAAGTATGATATTTTTTAAAGAATTTATAAATTAATTTGCTTTTGAAAACGTTAGTATCAAACCTTCTTCACTGCAACTGCGTCTTTTAAAATAAGCGTCTTTATGCATATTATATAAAGTGTTCATCCTCCATTTCCTACAAAACGAGAGACTAAACAGCAGTTTACCACCCATCTGTAAATAAACAAAGGGCTTCAAAACAAAAACAAAAAAATGACGATGCCGGGTATTTGGCGTTTCGCCCAAAAACATCCAAGAGTCGAAGAACAATGCATCTGCCGATCGCCTACATTTTGTTTGAAGTTTGTTATATTCTTAGTTTGAAGCCGTGGTGACAATGAGGTGATTCATTCCGAAACCGAAATTGCATGGAGCAAGTTCAAGGAGAGTTGGAAACCTTTGAATAAACTGCTTTCGACTTGAATCTTTTGATGCAAATAGAACGGTACAACTCGTGTGCTTATGAATAAATATATGTTCCTCTACACATATGTATCATGAAGCAATTATTAAAAGGATTACAACAATTAAATAAATGGAAGTGAATAAATAAAAATTCATATAACATGATCAGTTATCAGATATTATGCGTTGCAAACTATCAAATCATGCACGTATCCCGATGGTAAATGTTGAATGAGAAGATATTTCAATTTTCAATAAAGCCTGCTTCCTCGCCGAGAGGTAACGAGCGCAGCTAGCGTGTTGTAAGTGCTCAAGTTAAAACATAAGTACACATCAAGTATATATCAGGTTGGCAAAAACTCAAAAAAATTAACTGTAACCATTTCAGAAAGCTCAATAGGTCATAAAATGTTTCTTTGTTTCGACTTCAGACGTATTTTCTGTAAGTAACAGAAAATATAACTGAAGTCGAAATTCTAATTTTAATGATTTGTTTATTAATAAATCTTGAATTGTACTCATTTAATTCAGATACTAGATTCAAGTAGTTAAGATTTAATTTGTAAATTAAGTTTACTTTTAAGCAAATTATTCTGTAGATAAATAAGAAAGTGTTTAATTAATCTGAAAAAAAAAAATTTCAAATATGATTAAAACCACATTTAAAAAAACTGTACTGTAATGTAGAATTTAGAATTATATCTCAAGACATGAATGAAACAAGGATCACGGTTATTCAAAATAACATGAAATTAATAAAATTAGGATGCATTCTAATAATTAAACAGTTAAATAATACATGATAAATTTTTTGTAACGTGTAGCAGATTAAGAACTGCAACAAGAATTAGAAATAAATATTTTCAGCAGCAGATGTGAAATGATAGTAAATAGAGATTTTTAGAAATGAGATTTAACTTATAATAATTGAAAAGCGATTAAATGCATGTCTATGGCGCTCGGTGCCAACCCTATACCGTAAAAAGAAAACTTTTCTTGTTTCGAAATCTTTCAGTTGGCAGATGGTCTTGGCCCACCATGGGGCTGTTACGCCACTGAATAAGAAGGAGAATTAAAAGCATGTTATTAAATAATAAGGCATAGATTTAATTAAAAAAGTATTACTTATTTTGACGTGAGAATGCTGCAGAAAATTTCACTATGTAACAACGAAAAAAATTTCACAAAAAAAAAAAAAAAAAAAAAATACCTCATGCAATAAAAAGGAAATAAAAAAAGGCTTCAAAAAAAAAAATTACTTGCCCACAGTTCTTCATAAAAAAAGCCCCTGAATAATGTACCATGTTGAATTAATTATCTCCATTAGGAGATCGCTAATTTGGCACAGAAACAAGATTTGGCGATCCGCTTACACTTATGGGTTTGGAGGGGGAGGCAAATTCAAGACCGCCAGTTCTCTCCTGGGAGTACGCTAGGGTTTGAATATACTGCTGACTTAAATTGATTTTTAGAAATGAGAGCCCTACTCGTGGCTCAGTGGCAACGCTCGCCGCTGGTGAGCATTAAGGGAAAGAGGTTCAGTCCGCTGGCGGCTTTGTTGCAGAAACTGTTGATTGTTGGAGGCTTGATGGCGTTTGGGATGTTCAGCATCTTGACTCATTGGTAGGGCTATCTGGTGGGAATATTTCTAGGTTTTCTTTGATAAGATAAGCAAATGCGGGGTAGTCCCCTCCCTAAAAGTCCTTCCGAAAGGCACTACACTCTTTCTTCAACGTCACGGAGACAAGTCAGACTTCTACCTACAGGTGCTCCATCACAACAGAAGCTGCCCTCCTCTCTCTCTTTCCATGAGACCACAAGGTTTCTTGCACTTGGTCTAGATGTTACTGCCATTACTACTACACCACACCCAATCACTTTGCCTAAAGTTGAGCTTTTACAGTTTGAGAATGATGTGAGTAAGAAGTCTGATTGGGTTATGTGATGTTCTACAGTCAGATAAAACCGGGACCTACGGCAAAGTGGATTCGAACCACTATAAATATTCATGGCACCACCGGGACTCGAACCCGAAACCTGTGGTACCGAACTCCAGACACTCGGTCATTTATGCCAAATGGTCTAAATATTGCTGTCTGCCAAGAGGGATAAGAAAAAAATGAGGCGACTCGCTGGCGATTGTGATAGCGTGTGTGAGCACTTTACATCGATGATTAGGTTAACTAGTAGGAATTTTCTGGGGGTTTTCTGTTTAACATGCCAGTGTTGGACTCGCAATGTAACCATTGCGAGTTTTTCTCCGAAGACAATTGATCCAGTAAATGCAGGTAGGTTATTCGTGTGTACATTTGGACATGAGGCCCACCGATGTAAAAAATAATGAAATTTATATATATATATATATATATATATATATATATATATATATATATCCTTCATTTGCAAAGAAAAGTGACACAAACTTCTAATTTTTACGAAAGAGGCTAAAAAAGTAAAAAGATTCAAGTATACTATCAATATTATCAGCAAAAGATAATTCGGTGAAATTTAATAATTAATTTAGCAACTTTTTTGGTTATCAAACTTTGGTGGTTTTGTATTTAACTCAATGAAGAAAATAGTTCAAAACCAGGCATCTGATCCATTTTTACTTCAGGGGACAACATGGCCTTTGCTAGAATTCTCATTTTATTCTACAGAAACACTAACGATAAATCCAATGTTCTTAATCTAGGAGTGTTCTATATTTCTAGTGCACATGTATTCAAGGAATTTTAGCATCAAAATAACAGTAATAAAAACTATATCAATCTATTCTCGAGCCCAGCCGAGCGTTCTACTTCGATAACACCATCCGTTGTCCTGTTGACAGGAAATGCATTCTTTTATCCGGATTCACGTCACAAACCCTTTTGAATTCAATTAGCCTGATAAAACATTGGAACCTTTAAATAGATAATATTCCTTTTCCGGTGGCATAACTGACTGAATCACCTAGTTCCATTGCTATTCAATACTGTCCTCCAAATATAATGATCCAGCGTCATTTTTTATTAGGAGAACTACTGATACACTTAAAAAACACTTTGAAAATGCTTTTAGTATGCTATTTCAGTTTCAAAACTACTCTAATAAGGTATTTCAAAAATCCCATTTGAAAAGTGATTTTGATATCAAATTATGGGACAACGAAATTTTTAAAAAGAAAAACCGAAAACAGTCAATATTTATGCAGCAATTTCTGTAATTGAGAAGAACGTTTTTTAAACAAAAATTTCTGAATAACTGCTTATTTATTTATGTATTTATTTTTTACTCTTATAAAATTGAATCCCAATTTATAAAAGCGATAGAACTAAGTCGAATCAATTGGTAAACTAACAAAATTTAAAATAAATATTTAAAAAATTGTTAAAGTAAAATTATAAAATATATTTTTATAAGAACAAATTTTTATTTTTTCATATATATATATACATATCAGATAATTACTCTTGATTGGCGCAAAAGCCCCAAGGTATGCCAAGGCCGTTATTTGCAGATTTTCGAAACGTTTCGTTTGTCGCTCTACGTCATCTTGTGTTCAATAGGGTTAAACAGACCGGGTTTTACAGTTTAAAGTGGATTCTGAATCACTAACAAACATTCATGCCACAGCCAGGATACGAACCCTATGATACCAAACGCCAGAGCACTAGCCACTTGGCTGCATTCGAGACAAGACATGTTATCTTTTTGGGGCTAAGGTTGTCAGCCCTACGCCCAATACTTTTATTCATATTAGACCGGGACTTATGGTCTAAAGGGGGATTCCGACCCACTACAAACATCCATGGCACCACCCGGACTCGAACCCGAAAAACCTGCGGCTCCGAGCGTCAGACTGCTAGTTCTTGTATATTCACTTACATATTTTATTTCATGAACCCAATTATCTATCTATCTATCTCTCTCTATATATATACACGATATATATATACACTCATGTCCATAAATTAAGGATAATGAAGTTCAGGCAAAAGAAAGAGACAGAAGCAAAACAAATTTGACTTATTTGTAAAGTCTATTTATTAAACAAAAGGTAAAAAGAGCAAAAAAAAGATGCTATATGTTTGACGTAATTAATAAAAATTGCGATTTTTACTCCCTGAGCAAATTTCAAAAAAGAACCTATTTACAAAAAACAGTATAACATGGTTAGTATGATGGTTAATATGGAGTATGTCTCCCGGACGATGCAATACAGGCCTTACAACGCCTAGGCATGCTGAGTACCAAATTATCAATCTGATCTTGGGGAATATTACACCACTCATCAAATGCCCTCCCGAAGCTCCGGTTGACAGGTGGCAAGGGGTTGACGGGCTGCAATTCGTCGGCCAAGCATATCCCACACATGCTCTATTGGATTCAAGTCAGGTGAGTATGCTGGCCAATCCATACGGGTGATATCCTCCAATTGAAGGCATTCGTCTACAATGTTTGCATGATGAGGACGGGCATTGTCATCCATAAACAGACATTCAGCACCCATGGCGCCCCCGAAACAAACGCACATGTTGTTCCAGAATGACATCCCGATAGATGTGGCCTGTCATCGTTACACTCTGAACATGCAGGTCAGTTCTGGAAACAAGAATAATTCCTCCCCCAAACGAGCCATCCTGCACCACCGTAACGGTGTCGTTCAATGGTGTTCTCTTGGTGGTAACGGGTACCCGGTGCTCTCCATATGAAAGTCCGGCGAGAATCAGACTGCAAACTAAACCTGGACTCGTCGGAAAACATCACACCAGACCACTGTTTCGATTTCCACAATGCATGCTCTCTACTCCAGGTTAATCGCAGGCGACCGTGAGTTGCGGTAAATGGAACACATCTGACAGGCCTACGAGCATATAGACCAATGTGCCCTAAGCGTCTGTACACGGTCTGCCTTGAAACTGTCGTACCGGTAGCTGAAGAGAGCTGACGAGACAGGTCTGAAGCTGTGCTCCGTCTGTTTCTTTTGGCAGTAACTGTTAAATACCGGTCCTCATTCGGCGTTGTAACTCGGGAGGCGACCTGTGCTGTAATATCTACTCACATTACCATCGTCTTGGAATCGTTGCCAAAGCCTGGAGATGACACTCTGGGCGATTCTAGTTCCTCGGATACTTCCAGCTGGGTACTTCCACATTCCAGTCGTCCGATAATTCTACCACGTAAAAATCATCCAAATGCTTCCTTTGTGCCATAACTATGCGGTTATTGCACTGAAAGGCTTTTTAAAGCGCTTGTGAACAATTTTACTTCTTTGCCACCATTCATATATACCCCTCTCTTACACTCTCGTCATTGTGACGTACTATCCGCGCCATCTGGTGGTTTCCTGTAATTTGCATATTCTTCTTCAAGATGTGTGTGATAATTCTACAGGTGAAATTTTTATTTTTATTTAAGTATATGTATACATTAAAAATTCATATACTTAGTATACTAATTTTCTCGTGTGTATATATATATATACACTCATGTCCATAAATTAAGGATAATTCAGAATCACACAGAATTAGTATACTAAGTATATGAATTCTTAATGTATACATATATGTTTTATTTTATGAAAAGGAACAAATAATTCTGCAATTTTAAGCATGGGGCCTCAAAAACAAAAATGATTTATCATTAAAATCCTTTTAATAAGTACGTGATTGATAAGGAAGCTTTTATTTCATAAGGAATATTTTATAATAATTAAGTTGTTTTTAACTCCACTAATAGAAATCACATGGATGTTCTAAATGTATTCAATGCATTGCGTATGTTAAACTTAATTTTTACTTTATTTCATGGTATTCAGACATCAAATCAATAAAAAAACACTTATAATTGATCGGCTAATTCTTCTGTGGGAGATAATATAAAATCGAATGGTAAAAAATCGAAACCAATAAAAAAAAATTTGTAAAAAGTGTAAAAAATAATTAAAAATTAATAGTAAGATGCTTGATGATTTTAACTCATTAAAGAATTTATTCTATTACGATTTATCAATATTTGTGGCTATTAATAATTATGTCTATTTATAATTATATCTATTAATAATTATGTCTATTACAATTTTCTGTCTATTTTCTATCTTGTGAATACTAATTGTACCCATCAATGTCTAATTTTTTAATTTAATTTAATTTCTTTCAAAACTGCTTTGAAAACAAAATGTTTTGGTAAAATAAAAATCAATAAAAATATTAATATGAAAATTTAATGTAAAAAAGTGTAAGAAAATAGCTAAAAAATGAATTATATGTAAGATGCTTGAAGATTTTAACTGATTAGTTTTAAACTCTTATTCAATTATGACTTATCAATAATTACGTCTATTTACAATTATGTCTATATCAAAGTTATGTCTATTTTCCATCTTTTGAATACTAATTGCACCCTCAATGTCTAATTTTTAATTTACTTAAACTTCCTTCAAAACTGTTTTGATGTTGTGCTCATGCATTTCATATAAATTAATTAAAAGACAAATAAAAGATATCCTATTAGAATACTAAATTGAGATTTAAAAAAATAAATAAATAAAAGTTTAAACATTTATGCTTTTTATCATGTAAATTTCTCTTTTTCGTAATGGTCAAGATCTTTTTTTACTAAATAGATATAACAATTCTCAAATGAATTCGAATTGGAAGTTATCCAAAGTTGGATATAAATCAACGATAAAGAAATGCGTACGATCAAATAGCTGCACTGAAATGTAAATGAAGTTTGCTTATGGCATTAAACTCATTCCTTACTTTAAAGAGATAAAATGTATTTTTCATTGTTGAAAGAAGGAATACTTGGAATACTTCTTAATACTTGGGAAAAAAGAATACTTGCTCTAGTTAGAATAAGTTCAGTCTCTTAGGAAAACTTTATTTTTGTATTTAAGCAACAATTTTTTTTTTTTTAACAGGTATAAATTTTGTTTTTAAAGTAAATTTTTATGTTGATTCTTTTTGTTATTCCTTTACGTTTATATTAATTTAAATAATTTGCAGTTAATTTATGTCTTGCATTTTTATTTATTTATTTATATTGCCTGTATAAGCGTTGATAGTCTAGATCAGGGGTGGCCAACCCAAATGATCTTGCGGGCCACTTTAGAATTCCGTAGGCATCATATACAATTATATATCCCCATATTAGATTTAGACCCACTATAGACATTTTTGGAGTTAAAAATTGAAACATAATGAGTTGTTATTTTTGTGTTTACTATTATTCTTACATGTAAACATAATAATAATGATACTAAACGCACATTGTATAGAAATATATAGCACTAAAAAAATTTTAAAAACATTTATTTTAATAGTTCAATATTTGTTTCTCCCTGTTTTTAAATTGGCTTTTGCAAATCGAAAGCGGCCGCGAGGTGGCTAAACCCCTGGTCTAGTAGAAGTAGATCTCAAACACACGTGAAAGCTACTCAATAAACACACTACATTCTTAGCTATCACCCTTACTAAACATCTTAAAGTTCTCAATAACTGGTTCAATAAATGGAAAAAAAAAATTTTAAATGCAGATAAGATTGAAGTTGTTTTCTTCTCTATTGAAATAAACTTTAAAAAACATGTGATTATTATGTACAACAATAATACAATCTCTTCTAGTAGTCAAACTAAACATTTAGGTGTTATTTTGGATCGGCATTTAACTTTGAAACAACATTTTCTGCACACAAAACTAAATTTCATATTACCTTCAGAACTCTACCCACTTATAAATAATTTTTATCATGACCAGGGATAACAAAATTCTTTTTTATACTGCTATGCTTCGCCCAATTCTCATGTACGCTTGCCCGTTTTGGTTCTATGCAACAAAATCTAATTTAAAAAACGCTTAAAACTTTACGAAATATCACTGTCCTCCAAATTATCTCTGTAAATGGTTCATGTGCAATTTTGATATCTACAAAAAGCTATTAATATTCCTTCTTTAAAAGATTTTCTTAAACACTATTAAATTACCACTACACTATCTATTAAATTTTATAACGGTTATTAATCATAAAAATACTGCAATCTAGGTTTGGTTTGTCGCTCTACGATCATTTTATGCACACTTTTGGCTAATTAGACAGGGACCTATAGTTTAACGTGTCTACTTCTACTACACCACATCACTGTGCCAAGAGCTGAGTTACCCTTTACAGTTTGGGAGTGATGTGGCACTGTGAACGATTGGGCTTTGTGACGCTCTACGGTCATATGAGACCTGGACCTAAAAAGCTTAAAATGTACTCCGAACCATTCCCAAACATCCATGCCACTGCCAGGATTCGAAACTGAAATCTGTGGTACCAACAACCAGAGTGCTAGCCAATTGGTCATCAGACCGCCTAAAATCAAGAGATTGACTCTTACGTTCTCAATTATAATTAAAAGTCCGCTCAAAATTTTAATTTAATTTCTAATTATTTTTGTATCTTAGTTTATTTGTTTCTGATTGTAAATTAATTTTTCTTATATTTGTAAATATATTCTGGGAAATTTTCATTGTTACAACTGTACTTACAATGTCATACAAGAGATGGAGCCCCATGGGTTAAATAGCTCCAAAACAAATATTATATGTAGGCATACTTTATGGGCTGTATAGGCATGCATTAGTGATACCAAAGGCCACCGATGCTGAAAAGAATATAAAACAATTGTTAAATGCATGCAATATTAAATATCAAATTAAATTAAGTGATAAAATCGCTAACCCATTACATACTGTTACTTTGGATTTTCATTTCGAAATGGGGTGATACAATATGTGTGCAATATAACACGTCCGAATATTTCAGAATCAGTTGCAGATCTTCTGTTTCAATATATAATGACCTCCGTGGAGGCCTGGAATTTTGAAACAACACTTACAAAATCTTTCAAATACATATTGTTATGTTCTAATAATAATTCATACGAAGCAGCACTAATTAAATAAATGAAATGCAAGTAACATTCATTAAAAATAATAAACGAGCATTTAAACTTGCATTTATAGGAAAATAAACATTGCTAATCAAAAACAGTACTAATTTCTCAACAAATAATTGTTCCGTATTTCAATTAAAGTGTGTCTCACTTTGACAGATGATACAAACAATGAAAAACAATTAAATTAACAGATCATTTAAAAAATGGAAAGCGACAAATAATGCAGAGAAATCAGACAATGCAAACAGGAATCTTACGCCACATTTAGTCCACATATTCCCGAGCGAGGGCTATTACCGGTATGATGTTGTCATAGTTAAATGAGGTCTCTCTTCTGTAAAAGGAAAAGTGCGTGACCGCAACAATGTAAGTCATAAAAGAGAGAGTAAAGTGGTTGGCCTTGACGTTTAACAGAATTGACTCCTCCGTTTTCACTTTTTGCTCGAACAAAAATACTCTAATTTACATCTGTATGAATATTTAATCACCACAATGATCAATTTTCTAAGATCAATAATTCTAGCTCTGGAAGATTTTTTTTAAGAATTTTATTTTTAAATGATTGATTTTTATTGTAGGCAATATTTCTAATATTATAAAATTCGACTTCGGTATTTTCGGTCAGGTAAGGGAGGATGACCACTTGGGAACTTTCCACATTGCCATTGGCAATCAAATTTTAGCCTGATGGCCGGGTGGCGCTCTGGCTCAGGCTGCAGACTTATCGTGTTCGAATCCCGGCTGGAGCCGTGGACGAACTTTCCGTGGTTCGGAATCCACTTTTTGGCCTAGGTCCACGAGTCCAGCGGGATAGCAAGAGTGATATTTAATGAAGTGAGTGGTGCTCAAAATTAATAGCATATCTTCACGCTACACGTGCCTGGGTGAGTACTAACTTAGTAACAGTGCAGCACCGCGGCATAAAAATTAACTGTCTGTATTGCCAGCTGCATAAGAAAAAACAACAACAA
>BPLR01021247.1:5000-199165 GCA_021605095.1 Caerostris extrusa | reverse complement strand
TTTTAGAAGGATGGGAATAAATAGTTCTGTCTGGAATAAGAATCGTGACTCATCACATGAATTATAATAATAAAGACAAATAATTTGTCGGATTTCAGAGCAATTGAAGATTCAATTTTTGATCTTCTCTCCATTAAGGATTCAAGATACCAAAATTTGTAAATCTTTATATACATTTTAAAACAGTATTTCAAAGGTATTCAGAAATTACTGCTGATATTTCCAGACAAGAAACAAATGATTTTACAATCATTAAATGAAATGATAGATAAGAAATTATGATGATGGAATTTTAAAATAATGATGATGGAATTATGATTAAATGGAAATTAAATAAAATTATGAAGATAATCCATCTAGTTGTTATCTGAGAAAACCTACAAAATAATCTTTAATGCATAGAATTATCCAAGTACAATGGATTAAAATAAAAACAATTTACATTTAGCCGTATTTCAAAGCTAAACTTGAATAAAATAATTATAGGCATAATTTTTGGTATCTTTATATAATGAATTTTTAAATTTCTCGGAGGTAATCTTGTACTGTGCATTATATTAATTTTTAAAAGATTTTTACTTGTAAAATAATTTTTTCATATAAAAGAAAAAAAGAAGAGATGATATAGAATTTTATTAGAAAATAGACATATTTTGTGAGCGAATTTTTATTATTTCTCAAAACTGCAATTAGCAATTTTTAATGTTTGAATATCAATGCATCTTATATGCCATTATTAAAAAAAAAAAAAACAACGAATTCTATGCAGTATCTTAATCGAATCAATTCAATGATTTTAGGACGGCAGGCTAGAAACAGCAAGGCAAAAAAATCTAAGAAAATTAATATATAACAAAGTATATATTTAATTATAAAATTTAAAAAGTATAAACAGTAGGATTAAAGACAATATATATATTTTTAAATCTATTGTTAAGAAATTGAATGCATTTCAGATGCCTGCTATATATTTTGATAAAAATAAATATTGTTTTTAACATTTTTAAATATAATTTGCCTATTGAAAATGAATATTGTACAAAATAGATAATAATTGCACAAATTAGAATAATTGTATCAAATAAGAGAAATGACCCTCATCCAATACTAACAATACTATAATAAGTTTAATTTGGTGTGTTTAACTTTAAAAAGGCAGGATACTTTTGGATATTTTTTTTGGTGAACATTTTATCATTTTCTATTAAAATAAAATTATTTTCACATAAGGCTGTTAAAATTTTACAAGTAAAATTTTGGTTAAGGAATATGAAATGTAGTAGGAATTTCTTTGGAAATTAATAAAAGGAAGTTATAGTAATAATTGCACAAAATAGAAAATTTCACGAAATAGATAATAATTGCACAAAATAGATAATAATTGCGCAAAATAGACAATAATAGCACAAAGAATAATGAAAATAAGAGAAATGATTCAAAATATAAAACATTTAACTTATATTAACGTTTAAAACATTAATAACTTAAAACATTGTTAATACTAACATTAACTTAAAACATTTTAATACTAACATTAACTTAAAACATTGTTAATACTAACATTAACTTAAAACATTGTTAATACTAACATTAACTTAAAACATTGTTAATACTAACATTAACTGGTAAAAACATTAACTTCCTCTTGCGCGTTACTCTTACGTTTCAATTGAATGCTGTATTCACCGAAAAGGATCAACAGTCTGTGAATGAATGAATAAATCACATGCTGAGCTCGTAGAAACGAATGAGGATGGACGGTTTCAACAGGTGATCAATTTTGGACATAATAGGGCAAGCGTGACGCTTTTCAACTCGTCAAGACAAGTTGACGGGCATGTTAAAGAAAGTGTGTTGTCATGAGGATTTTGATAAATTCTTGGTTTTAACGATGCAATCCTGCTATTCAGATTAACAGTGGTAAAAGAAACCGAATTCTGTAATCCCTGGCTTCTTTCATTGCTAGAAAAGCATTTTTCTAGTTTTAGCGGCAGTTGTGTTTGCATTGGGTGATTGATTTGATAAGGTTAAATCATTATAAGAGATTGACCGATGAGGTAGACGACGTGCATCTAGAACACATTTAGGCATTGTGAATTTCTAGATCACTATATTAGATTTAACAGACGAATTGTTTTATCATTTATTTATTTTTTGTTTTTAATACACTTACATTTCTTCGTAATCCTATCGGCTATTACATTAGTTGACCACTTTATTATGTAAGCATCATAATTTAATACACAGACATTCCCATGGGCAGTAAATAAGGCTATTGTTCCCCTTTTCTCACTTCGTCGAAACCAGTAAAGGGATTATTCTAAATGATTTAACTTGTCCGGTTAGTGAATTTCGCACTTTTGAGAATGTCTGATCTATGGTATTATAATTGGATTTAAATTAGCTCATATAATAAAAATATATAATGGATTAAAATTAGGCTCTGTAATAAAGTTATGTGTAAGTTTTAAATTTTCAATGTAAGGTTTGATGCTTTTCATAAATTTTCATTCATTATAGAGAGTTTGTCAGATTCAGAAGGTAGAATTTATGCATTAATATAAATATGTTATTAGCTTTATTTGATTATCCACAGTGATTCAGTGGTGTTTGAACAATTTTTAGTCATCTAAACTTAATTATTTACAAAAATGAGAATTTAAGAATACGTACAAGTTATACCTCAAGTTAGTTCTGATCTTTTTCGATATGTAACTATTTTTAAAGCATTTAACATTTACTATATTCGTGGAGCACAGTATTTTCAATTTGATTTAAAACTTTTTCTGATTTAAATTATGATTGAATTTTTAGTACAAATATTAAAACCTTTTAAATTTAACAGTTAAAAGTAGTTTTGAACAATTATTAAATGTCTGACATGAAAACAAACGAGACAAAACAACATAGTAAACAAACTTCTATCCTCGTTTTACAAAAGCCGTAAAAGCTTTTTGAACACCTCAATATAAACATCGAATACTTGTGCTTGATAAATACACGTTGAATATTATTTTAAATTTTTCAAATGATTTTTATATCGCTATTAATTTGAAATATAACTACAAATTTCTCATGGTCTTGAACTCCATATACCTAGATTCTTTTTCCTTAATGATGGATTACTTTGCTGCGTTCTTTTTCATATCATGATGGGATAAAAAAAGTCTCTAAGTGGTAGAAAATGCATGACTTTGATTACATTTTGTCTGCATGAATTATAAGTTGGTATTATCCTTAAAGTTTTACAATATTGGTTCACCTATTTGATAGCTATCTAACAAATTTAGTGATACCAACTACAATGACAGTCCATAAAAATGTGGCTTTGAACTTGTAGCAGAAATTTTTTTATCCCACTTTGCAACTTAAAGGGGGTTTTAACTTGATCCACTTCATTGTAACTTACATAAAAGACATGCTTATTAGTGTGTTCAAATTTAAAAAGGAACATAGATTAAAAAGTACCAAGTGTCTTAAACAAGTGCAAATAACAATTCGTATTTAAGAACTTGAGTACTCATGTTTAAACATGAATTCGCTAAATGCGCAGAAGGTGCTCTAGAACAAATTAATTAGTATACTTAATAATTAATTAATAGCTCTGTTATAATTAATTGATCGAGAATAATTATTTTCATAGGCTATAATGTAAATTTACCCAGATTCAAAATAATAAATATATATTCAAATAAATTTTTAGTTTTTCAAAATAAATAATTTCTTTTAAGAAAACGAATATCTGTTTCATAAATTGCTATTATTTTTCTTCGTTAATTTGTTTTTATACTGAGAACAGTTAATAAAACATTCTTTTTTTTAGACTATTTTTATTCCATATATTAAAATTACATAATTTCAGCTAGGAATATAGGAATTTTTTGACGTTTCATTCATTAAATCTTTATAATTTTATATGACAACGGTAATTTCGAAGTAAATTATAGTAATTTTTATAATTATGGTAATTTTAAGACAATAATTTAAATACAATGTTAATCTATTTTTAACACTTGAGTAAAAAAAATTATAGATGATTAAATTATTTTTATTAATTAACATTTATTTATTTATTTAAAAAGTTGAATAATAAAATAGATTGGCATAAAATGTCTCAATTGTCAATGTGCAATGCACTCAATCCACAAATTGTCTCAAAATTAGAATACAGAATGAGTAAATACTATTTCCTTGAAATTAAAAAAATCAATTGGAGAAAACAAACGACATTATCAATTTGGAAAAATTGAGTAAATTTTACAGCAAACCAAGAAGAATTATTTTGCAAAAACAATAAATTCTAAATAAATTGAGTCGATTGTTCCTTATCAGCAATATATTTGGACCCTTAATTCAAAATAGCATTCGAACTTTTAATAATATTGACAAATATTAGATAATGGATACATAAAATGTTGTTTTTCATTAAAATCTACTTTACAAAAAAAACATTGAATGAAAAACATTTTTCAACTGAAAAATAGTAAATTAAGAAGGATTATTCTGCAGAAAACAATAAATTCTAAATAAATTGAGGCGATTGTTCCTTATGAGCAATATAATTCGAAATCTTAATTCAAAATAGTATTCCAACTTTAATAATATGGAGAAATATTAGTGAATGGATTCATAAAATGATGTCTTTTCATTAAAATCTCCTTTATAAAAAATAAAAACATTGACTGAGAAACATTTATCAACTGAAAAATTTAATTGCTTCTTTAATTTATGGGAATATTCTGTTCTTATTTTAAATTCTTTGATTTTCCTTGTCTTTTCTTATTTACTATAAAGAAGAATTTTTTTGATTAAATTTGATTAAAACTTCATTTTGGGGGAAATTGCAATAAAAAACAATTAATAGAAAAGCAACTTTTCTATTGTAATTTATTTAATTTTTCCGTTCTTGTATTAAGAAATAAATCGCCCAACTGTCTGCTTAATTGCGAGTAATGTATATTTTCCACGCATTCAGCTGCGTATAAAAAAAAGTATTTCCGGGTAATAAATTACCATAATGTCATAACCGATGTCATCTTGGAAAATGATTTTATTTTTAGAAATTATTTGTTAGAAAATGCCATTCTCAATATCTCTTTAAAAATATCATTGGTAACTTTATATATTCTTTTTCTGTAAATCAAATATAATTAATTATTTGAAGTTACTCATAATTTTCAAGGATTTTATTAAGAGGTTAATAATTGGATTAACTGTTAAAAGATATCAATAAGTTTTCTTACAAACATAAAATAGTTAAACAAATTTTAAAAGACTTTAATGTTTTAAAAATTTGTTTTGTAAAATCTTGTATAAATATATTTGTATTTATATATATATATATATATATAATTTATTAATATATATTATGAATGATTTTCGTTTGCTTTATGTTTATGAATAATTTCGTTTAAAAAATAATAATAAGCAATTTTTCAAGCTTGGAATGGAGATCCAAAAAGATTTTCAAAAAAAAAAACAAATTTTTAAAAAATTTTAGAAAACTGATTTAAACAATAAAAAGCAGATTCAAAAATAGAAAATAAATTAAAAAACTTATTCAAAAAGGATAGCAAAAAGTTTATATATGTACTGAAATATTAAGTTGTAATACAGAAGTTGAAGAAATATAAGTTGTAATACAGAAAATAAAAAAATTTCAATTTTAATGAATTATTATCAAAATTTAATAATTCTTTCAGCAATCAAGTTTTTAGAAACATAAAGACATCACTTAATGACAAAAGTACATCATGGTTGTTATTTAGAATTTTATTGCTTATTTTTATAATTAATGAAAAATTAATATTTTATAATGATATCTTAGAGAATTTTACTAACAATATTAACTAACTCTCTCGACTAAAGTCCATGTTGAACCATGGTCTCCCTAGCAATTCAACTCCAAAGTCATCTGTCTCAAGGTTTGGTTTTCCAATTTATGATCTATAGGTTATTCAGATCCTTTTTGCACTTTGTTACTAACAGCAACAACTAACACCTTGGCAATACAGTCCATGTTGGATCATGTCCGTCTGCCTACTAGCAGATTCCGAAACAGGAGATGTTTTGTTTTTACTGGATAAGATAGTCAGCCCTACAGTCATATTAGACCAGAATCTATAGTTTAAAGTGGATTCCGAACCACTACAAACATTCATGGCACGCGCCAGGACTCGAGTCCTTAACCTGTGGCACCGAGTGCCAGAAAGCTAATCGACCATCTGGCCCCATTATTAACAATAACAACAACAACAACAACAAAAAAAAAAAAAAAAAAAAAAAAAAAAAACAGGGGAAAAAAAAAAAAAATTAAAGAAAAGAAATTTTGAATTTAAGTGTTTACTAAATATTTAAATGTAATGCAATCATCTACTCTAAACAATTTTTTAAGTTTTTAAATTAATATTTTAAATGGCAGAGACGTAAAATATAATAGAAAATACTTATTCTTACCTCCTTTTAGCATATCATAAACATGCGTTTAATTTAGGTGATTAATAATTAATTTAAAATATGCAACATTATTACTTTTATTGCATTGGAAAAATATATATATTTCATTTAACCCATGATAACTAGGCTTCGTATTTAGACAAATAATATATTCAAAATAAAATAAAATAAAATAATTTTATTATTTTTACGTCATTAGTGAAGTATATATTACATTCAAATATATTACAACCAATGCGCATTAAGCAAATATGCTAACTTCAATAAAAGCACGAGCATAAAAAATTATAAAGAACCAAATAAACATTTTTATTACTTAACAGTTACTTTTTTTTTTCACATTAATTGTGATAATGATGTCAATCACTAAGAAAACCCCTTTTTTATGTGAATAAAACTAACCAACATTGATAACCAATGATGTTAAAGTATGATTTCTCCAATGACATTCAATGTATGAGCGGATTGGGTAGAATAATGAAGTACCCTCTTGACAAAGAGGATGAGACCTAGTGATCACTCACTCAGTGAGACAGGTTGAAAGGAATAAGTTTATACGTTTCTCTCGGGGATGTAACTCCACCCCCTAGAATCGTAGTTGATGCATTTCTATTGTATTAATCTTCTTTAAGTGTATCCTTATCAAAATATCAGCGTATCTCAATACTAAAGTATTTAATGATTCAAAAACTTAAAATGTATTGTATCGAGTAATGAAAAAGGTGATGTAAACATAGTTATAATGAATTGTGATAGTGTTGAAATAATTATGGTTCATGTTTCTAACAAATGAAATTTCAACATAATTTTTGAAAAAGAAACAACAAACAGTATCCTTATCAAAATATGGTAGTGTATCTCAATACTAAAGTATTTAATGATTGAAAAATTTAAAATGTATTGTATCGAGTAAAAGAAAGGTCATGTAAACATAGTTATGAAGAAGTGAGAGTAACAAATATGATAATGTTGAAATAATTATGGTTCATATTTCTAACAAATGAAATTTTAACATAATTTTTGGAAAAGAAATAATAAGCAGTATCCTTATCAAAATATGGTAGTGTATCTCAATACTAAAGTATTAAATGATTGAAAAATTTAAAATGTATTGTATTAAGTAAAAGAGGTGAAGTAAACATAGTTATAAAGAATTGTGATAATGTTGAAATAATTACGGTTCATATTTTAAACAAATGAATTTTCAATATAATATTTTAAAAAGAAACAAACATTTTAATTTAAAACTTAATGAAATTAAAAAAAGCATTTTTTTTTTTTTTTTTTTTTTTACATATTTTCTGCATAAAATCTATTGAAAATTCTTTTTAGAGATGCTATGTTAACCCAAAAATTCATTTATAATAATTAATAAAATATTTTATTCCTATTTATAATATATTTTTAATTCATATTACAATTTCCAATATTTATTTAAAGTAATTTTGCCAATAAAACTATGCACTATATCTTTGAAGAAGAAAAGTTAAATAATATATAATAATATTGAGTTTTTAAACTGATATGAAATATTAATTACAATTAAATAATTTTAAATTGTTAACAAATAATCATTGAGAAGTAATAATAAATATTTTAATCCTTATTATAGTATATTTTTTAATACATATTATAATTTCAATATTTATTTAAAGTCATTTTGACCAATAAACTATGCAACTCCATATATTTTTGATATTGAAAATTAAGTAATACATAATATTGAGTTTTTTGAAACTGATATAAAATATTAATTAAAATTTAAAACTGTTAAGAAAAACTGTTAATTGTTAACAATTGTCAATGGATGATTGTTTGTTAACAATCAAAGTAATAATCATACCGAATATTATCTCTTTATTAACAAATGTTAAAAAAAATTGGTGAATCTTTTAAAAAGGAAATATATAAATTTACATTTGACAAATAGGTTTAGATTATAAAGATTTGATCAATTGCTTTAAATTGTCATAGGTTAGAGTATTAAATTAAACTTAGATGATGGTGAAGATCTGTTTTTCTGCAATATTATATTTCATGTTATTGTATAAAAAGTTATGGTTTTGCTTTCACTGATAGTGATTATCGCTTTTTCCATGAATAGCATATGTAATGTTTCTATTACTTCGTCTATCTTTATGCTTTGCAAGTTAAGTGATACATACATAAATAGGTTTTTAAATGAGACAGTGTCACGCTAGTATATTCTTTTTTATTATTATTTATGTAAGCTAATAATAATAATAATATATAAATATCTCTTCACACAAAGCAATGTAAATTTGTTAACAGTTTTGTTACCAATATTTATGAAAGAAATTAGTCACAACTGTTAAGGATATTTGTTTGCAATTAATCTCTCAATTTTCTATGTATTATTTGCACTCTCTAGGTTATTAGTCAAACAGCAAAAGCAATAAAGGTTTGCTGAAAACAGATTTTTCTGCGTTTGCTTTTGTTCCGTTGTTATATACTTAAAATTATCCTTAGGTAAATAGGTAATTTAAGTGAGGCAGTATCAAGTTAGTATATCATTTTTTTCTTATGCAAACTAATTATAATAATAATATACAAACATCCCTTCGCACAAAACATTGTAAATTTGTCAGCAGGTTTATTGCCAATATTTAAGAAAGAAATTATTCCCAACTGTTAAGGATATTTGTTTGCAATTAATCTCTCAATTTTCTGTATGCTATTTGCAGGCTAGCTAGGTTTGCGGGTTTGCTAGGTTATTAGCCAAGCTACAAAGCAATAAAGGGTTACTGAAACAGATTTGATTTTGTTCTTCATGCTGTATGATTCGTTATTATTGATTTCTGTAAATTTTTTTATGGTAGATTTGTAATATTCTTCGAGTGAGTACTGATACGGATTTGACAGAGATATGTAGGCTAAAATAGTCTATTTGATTTTAAATAAACACCTGAAATCTATTTACAATAAATAGTTTTCAGGTGTTTATTTAAAAATAAATATTGTAGATATAATATTATATCAACTGAATTGCTCAATATAGACTATGAAGCTTAATATCATGGATTATAGAGTGTAATCTAGCTGCAAAATTAAATTACTGCTTTTTCTCTTTTTACACGATCATAATAATAAATCTATGTGTTAGGAATTATATTATATATGGAACTTAAGAAAGGTTAGTTTAAATATAAACTTGCTATTTTCAATTTTTTTCAAGGTTTGTCGATTTTGGTGAAGTAGTAAAATAAAAAACTTCTTGGACAGTATAAGATATTTAAATAAAAATATGTATTTAAGTAAAATATAATATATTAAAAATATTTTTACATAAATATTTATAAAAATATTAAAAGCACGGTGCTTTGATTTTTTTTAAAGGAAATTATTTCCCATATAATAATAATAATAAAAAAAAAAAAACTTTAATATTTTTTGCTAAAGTAATTTTAAAATCATTCATTTTACACATGAATCAACATAATTACTTAAAGTTATATAATTATTTTCGTACAATTTATAATGTAAAGTTATGAAAAATACTAGAATAAGCATCTATAAAAAATTTTTATAAATAAAAACAAAAAATCAGATTTTCATTATTTAAAGTTTCAGTTTTGCAATTTTCCTTAAAAATTTTTTGTCTACAGTTTTATGTAGAATGAGTAGCACACACAACACATTTTTGCTTTAATTATAATTGTCATAATAATTATCCTTAAAGCTTGCATGTAAATCATAAAAATACATTTCAAATATTTGCACATTACCCCATAAACACCCTAGTACTCATTAAAATGGGTCCTTTAGAAGTATATTTCTAATGAAGGCAGATGGATATGCATGAAACTTCCGGAACATAAGAAACTAAAATCTCATTCGTTCTTCTATCTGAAATGAAAGAAAATGTGACACATTTAAACAAATACAACATTTAATAGTTACAACACTACATAAACACATAGTTATAACATTTAATAAACAGAGTTGTGACTAATTTTCTGTCAAATTCCCTATTGTGTAAAAGGAAATATCAGGAGTTTCATATTATGTATTATTATTGAAAAATTTACAAAATAAGTAATCAATAATTAAAAATCAATAAATTTTTGAATAATAAATAATTTAGATTTTGATACTTGTACAAAATAATACTTGATAATAATTAAATATTTATTATCAACAGCTGGTCTATTCTTTTCAAGCAACTCTTTGATATTCGTATTTCCACTTATATGTAATCAAATTTTATTTAATAATTTTCAAGCTACTTATACCAACAATATTAATTCAGTTAAGTATAAATAATTAAAATTAAGTTAAAAATGCACTAATTTTTAAATTGCGAAAAATGCAGCTTGATAAAATATTTATAACCAAAAAAAAATATCGGTATTTGAATTATTTTTTCATGGATTTCAAACTGAGCAAATTTTAGTACATTAAATTTCTAACTGCTAGTATTTGTAATAATTTCTCACTAATGCAGCTCTTATCTAAAAATAGACTACAGTTTTGGAAGAAGTGGTTTTCTAAGCATGACAAAATAGTTATTATTATCAACAGTTTATATTCTTTTTCATGTAACTCTTTGAAGCTTGTTATCGTCATTGAATTTATTTTAGCACTCTTGGTTATATAAATGCAACAGTGATTATTATTAAACAAGATTAAGCAAAAAAAAAAAAAAAAAATCAATTTGTACAAAATGAACCATTCATAGTGTTTCTCTTATCATCACCAGTTATTTATTACTAATTTATGCAATCTTTATCATAATTATTCGTGTAATCTTTGAAGCATTTCCTTCATATCGCAATAAAATTTTAATTTATTGAATTTCTAGTTGAATTATGCTTGTAACAGAAACTCAATGATGCATAAACACAAAATAGAGCTAAAACATACATCAATTTTTAAGACAAAAAACGAAAATTTTAGAAAGGTTCTTTGAGTATGACAAAATATTTATTACCGTTAATAGTTCTATTCTTTTCATGTAATCCTTACAGCCACTTCCTCTTTGTAGTAATCAAATTTAAATTTATTAAGTTTGGGGCTGCGAAGTGCGATAAGTGCGCCAAATATAGTAATCCCTTTGTATGTGGATCCTTTGATAGTGAGTTGTGCATCGCGGCATGGCAATCAAGCGAACAGGCTCTTGCTTTCCCGCCTCTTTCAAGCGGACTCACCCCCTATCATTAGGGCTTACTTATTCAAGGGGAAGGCACCAAACATTCCTAATGCAATGTGCGAGAATAGGCATCCTATCCTGTTATTTCTTGCTTTTGTTTTTTCCCTCCTTTCTTTCTCTCTCTTTTTTTTAAGTCCAACGAACTAACCACGGACTCTAAAAAAACTCCGCCAACTGTAATTCTAGTGGACGCCGCGCCTTTTTTTTTTTTTTTTTTTCTTCCTATTTTTTTTTTTTTTTTTTTTTTACTCTGTTCATTTCTTCCGTTCTTTCTTCGGCTGGTTTTTATTTATTTCGATTTTTTTTTCCTTCTTTTCCCTCTCTTCAATGATAGGTGTGGGGACTATGTAAAAAGCTTTAATATGTTTCCAGGTTTCTGAAAGAATTTGCAAGAACCTTTGCCGAAAACTGTTCCCAATTCAATTGACATTTCTGTCTGTGGAATAAAATAGTTTGAAACTTCAGAAAAAAAAAAGTTTTCATGAAATGCAGTGAATTATTCTGATTTTCTTACAATCAAATGTCTATAACCATTGGAAAAATTCCGCCACTTCCATAAAATTTATAATTAAATAAAATTATTTAAATTATACTATATTTCATGGGATTGAGTAGACTTAGAAAATTTTGTTTCTACAAATAGGCAGCAAATTAATTGGTCTCTTTCTTTACTATCAGGTGTATCAAAGATATGAAACTTTGAAAAAAAACACACTACTTTCACAAAAAAAATTAATAATTAGAATATAATTGAGTTTATTAGAAGGAATGAATAGATACTTTAAATATTAGAGTTAAAGTATCTGTTATATATAGTACATAATGTAACTGTTATATATAATACATAAAGTATCTGCTATATACAGTATATAAAGCATCCGTTATATATGTTAACTGTTAGAGTAAAAGATTAACAGTATCTTTTACAAATGAAATATTTTTTAAGAGTAACCAGAAAAATCTACGCTTTTCATGTTGGAGTAAAATATGAATATTTATTTTAATATAAAACAAATGCTACAATGTTATATGCTATCAGAGGAGCAATCTAGTTAATGTTTCTGTTATTTACTTACTTATCTGTGGAACAAAATAGTTTGAAACTTTAAAAAAAAAAAAAAAAAAAATTCATTGAATGCAATAAATTATTCTGATTTTCTTACAATCAAAAAATGCCTATAACCATTGGAAAAATCACACCACCTCCATAAAATTTATAATTAAATGGAATTATTTAAATTATATTCCGTGAGACTTAATATGCTCAGAAAATGTTGTTTCCACAAGTAGGCAGTAAATTAATTCGTCTCTGTCTTTACTATAAGGTGTATCAAAATTAGGAAACAAAAAGTTTAAAAAAAAAAAAAAAAAAAAAAAAAAAAAAAAAAAAAAAAAACCTACCTTCGCAAAATAATTAATAACTAAAAATCAGTTTTTTAGAATATAAGTTTACATTAGAAGGAAAGAATGCATGATTAGTATCTGTTACAAAAATGTATATAAAGTATCTGTTATATATAGTGCATAAAGTATCTGTTATGTATAATATATAAAATATCTGTTATATACTTTAACTGTTACAGTAAAAGATTAACAGTATCTCTTATAAATGAAATATTTGTAAAAGAGTAACCAGAGAAAACCTACGTTTATTATGTTGAGGTAAAACATGAATGATTGTTTTAATATAAAACAAAAGCTACAATGTTATATATCAAATAAAAATATATAGCCCATATTCAATTATTTTTTATATCAAAAAATAAGCTCCTGTATTTAACAAACAGGTCTTTATACAAACATTATAAAGGCGTTTTTATTTACAGAAGAAAGATTAATTTTAAAAATTATTTCTTGTTGTGAAATTTATGTAACCAGGAAATTTGTCTTTCTGAAATTCAAATATTTTATGCTTTCGAGATTTCATGGCTAGGTTCTGTGGCTTCTTATGGGTTCTTTCTCACTCCTTCATGTCTGCTCAAAGGAGAGGCGTGGTTGTATTTTGGACAAGCAGTCAGATGATCCAGAAGAAATAAATGGTTGGCAAATGCGTTCAGCTTTTGCAACCTCCGCTGTTCCTTTTCTATGTTGCCGCAGTTGTCAGTTTAGTTAAACAGCAGGGTGGCTTCCCTTTCCCTTTGTTATTCTTAGAAGTCAGAGGCACCAATCCTAGTTAAGCACAATGGTACAGAAATAGACCATTCATCAAAATACACGGCTTGGTCAGCCATGTAGCATTGGACAAATTGGTGGAAACTTATAATGGAGCTACACTATGTTAGGAAAATGTGTATAATTTTTTGTAGCAGAAATGCTTTTACATTTTATAAATATTTTAACAGGGAAGTTAATCTCTGTGGAAAACTTCACGAGCAAATGGTCCACATTAATATCACACATGGGAAAATACTTCTGCAGACAACTTGAAATATCTTATTGCTAAAGCGCTTAACATTCTAGCATTTTTAAGTGTCTAGTTGAAGACAGTAATGGTAACTTCTCCAGTCATTAACTGCTTGAGGATTTAAAGTTTCCTGTTGTTTAAGATAATATTTATTTGTTATTGCTGTTTAATACAGTTCCGTTATGTTAACTTTTTATATAAATCGAACTGCTTGCTTATGTTTTGTATTAAATTCAATTATTTAGGCTAGGGGCAATCACATTGATACTGCTATTAAATTTGTTTTCAAATAATACTTATTGTTGCTTGCAAAAAAAAAAATGCAAGTTCATCATAAATAAAAACGCATTCTGGATTACTAAAAAAAATTTGATTTTCTTACAAATTTATAAATTAGTTAGCAATTACCTGACAAATATTTTACATTCATTTGAAATTTGGTTTTATTTGTTCATGTTGGATTTTTCATACAGATAAATAAATGCTAAAAAAAAAAAAAAAAAATAGAGACGTGTCAGATGAAGGTATATTTTGTCTAAACTTATAAATAATAATTGCTAAGGTTTGTTAAATTAATATCTTTAAGCAATTAAGTAATTGCTAAAAAATGCTTCATATAATTAGATAATATTCATTCAAAGGCTGGTTTTACGTGTAGGAGTTAAAATTTTATATTAAAATAAACTTAGTATAGAGCTATTAAATTAAAGGGATAAATATAATAAACAAAACGTGCACGTAAATGATAGCTTATTCTGGTGAAAGCTCTAACACGTAGTGTGGAAAAGATAATTTATTTTTTCCTTCAGTGAGTTAATAGTTTTGATTGATTGTTCTAAATGAAAGGAGAAGGAGGATATCTCGTTTGAAGGATAAGGCGAGCTTAAAATTTTATACATTTGTGAACGGGTGTTTGGAGATTCTCGCTAATTATGCTCCTAAACAGTCATCGAAGAACTCGTCTGAAATGTCATTAACAACCTGCAGTTATGATAATGGATGTTAAAGTTATAGACGAAGAACACACTTCCAGATATTCAACGCCGAAATTATACGATTTAATTGAGACTGAGACGTGTCGGCAGAAGATGTATTTCGGCTAAACTTGCTTAAATCATTGCAATACTTACGGGGCAATTTTTACCCTGCGTCTTTGGAAGTAAAATATTGAATACACTGAAATGCGATAAAAATCGTTTATTGCGGCCGCTTATCTGCCTTACCGCATAATGCCAAGTTGACATGGATTGAGTAATTAGACGGAATTAATTAATCTTATCGCTTTCTTCAGCGAAACAGTAGGCGTAAGACATAATTGACGCTCACACTGGTAGAAGAGGCTCACTCAATTTACATGAAGAAGCCATCAAGTTAAAGATACGCTTTGCTGAGAAATGTTTGAAACCCTAATGCATTCAACGTTTTTGATGCGTATCAAAGAACTGCGTTGCTTAATTTTGAGCATTTATAATACCTTTTATCAGTTCTTTATGGAATAAAGAACGCTTTACCTTCATTAATTGATTTACTTGCTACTTAAGGGAAATTATGCATGCGTAGATTTGAGATGAGTCTGGAAATGGCTTTTGATTTTCGATTTGGAGTTTTTTTTTAAAACTGAACAATAGGTGTTCAAATAAATTAAATCTCGGTGTAATTTAAGTTTTAAATGTATACGGCCCCTATAACAATACTTAAATAATTAATTAAAAATTTTAATTTAAAATTAATAGCTTTAATGCATAATTTGCATTTAAAGGAATGTATTTAATAATTAATTAAATAAATACATATAATAATTAATTAAACGAATGCATTTAATAATTTATTAAATGAATACATTTAATAATTAATTTAATGAATACATGTATTAATTATTTAAATGAATACATTTAATAATTAATTAAATGTATTAATTTAAATATAATATTGCTTTCTCATTTAGTATTTTTAGTTATTTTTTGTTATTATAATTTTTTATTAATTTTTTCATTGTTAATTAAAATAATTGTTTTATAATAAAAACATTTTAGTAATTCTGAATTAATTTTTGTTATTTAACAAGGATTATACATACGTAGATTTCAGATGATTTTAGAAACTGTATTTTATTATATCGAATTGGGTATTATAAATTCAGCAATCGATATTTAACAAATTTCAGTATAATTATGAAATATATGTAAATATGTTATACGTAATTTTGGCTTGTAAATCACTTTGTTTACAGTTAAATGTGCCAATTTTAAATTATTTGGTTTTCATTTAGCATAGAAAGAAAAAATATTGCCATGTTATCATTTGTTTCTCCATTTTTAAAGTTACGTTTTTATAAAAAGAAAAATCAAACAATAAATGAAATAGGCTTCTTTTTCTTAAATTTCTTATTCTATATTTTTTTATAATTTTTAAAAGAGTAAGGTATTTATAATAGAATACACACATTCTCTCTCTTTTTTCTTATACCATTGGGAACCTTGTGTTCTTGCATACGACAATTGTAAACCCTCAGTTAAGTGAAGTCTTCTGGGAGAACTTTTAGTGATAACTATCCCATACTAGGCAGGTGATAGATAACCCATAAAACTATCAACAGACAGCTTGCCTGTCGTTTTTGAAACGTTTACACAAGCTGTCTCTTCATTTCTGAAAGAAGTGACTGCAACTCATACCACCAGTTTGTGCCTTCTTGTATGATATCACTGTGCGTTGCACGTGGCCACTAGTAGGACATATACTTTGATTGAGAGTTAAAATATATTAACCGCTAATTTTTCTGTTAAATTATGCAGACATCATTTTGTAATTTTCTCAATTCTTTTTTTATTTATAAAAAATTTATTAAGGATTATTAAACTATTATCTTTTTTTTTTTTTTATGTCCGTTATGAATAGAATGATTTAAGCCTTCCTTTAAAAAAATTTATAAATATATGTACTATATGAGAAATAGGGGTTTTTAAAGGAAATTAAGGATTTACCTCTTAGAGCTTCTTAAAATAGGATCATCATTATCTGTATTCGTTATATATTGGTCTTACAAAAGACAAAAACAAATTAAAAAATTTATTTCATTAAATAATCAATAAGATAAATGATTTTTAAGGAATTTACTCGATTATGAATGGTTTCATTGAAGTTATATGAAAAACTAATATCATTTATATAAGATGCATTTGTTCTCCATAAATGAGTAAATATTTAAAGTTAATTCCTATTATCAAGAGCATGAAATGTTAAAAACTATACATACCTATTGAAAACAAATTCAGAGAAAATAAAATATCCCTTCAAGAATTTTATTGGAATATGAAAACATTCTCCTTCCATTTCTTCCGATTTTAATCTTCAATTAATAATGTATCATATTTATCATAATTAATTATTTAACAAAATTCATAATCAAAAAATCAACTATCTCTTCTCATTAACTCTACTAAAAAAATCATATAATAAAGAAATGAATAAAATTAAAATGAGAAAAAAAAACAAAAACAAATAAAAATTAAATAATAAATACAGATATTAAAAACGACTTATAAATTTTGCTAATGAATAACAACTTGGATGTCAACTTAATTTTGTTCTGAATTTGATATAAAAATTTGGGGTTTATTTAAGTAAAAAAAAAGTTAAAAAGAATATATTTATTTATTTATTTTTAAGAATTTTTTATTTTGAAAGAATTTCAGAACTTTCTGGTGATTTTTTACCAATGCCATAGATTTTTAAAAAATTAATGGATTCAGAAAAAAAAAAAATTAATGGATTTAAATTAATGGATTTGAGGATTGGACTTCTCAATATTAAAATTTCAACTTACATTAAAAATATAAATCTATAAATTTTGTGGAGTTTTTTATTTAGAGAGATAAGCTTATTTTTCATTCTTTGAAAGAAAAAAAAAAAATTAATGGATTGAGAGAAAAAAAAAAAAGAATGGATTCAGAAAAAAAAAATTTGGACTTCTCAATATAAAAATTTTCAACTTACAATAAGAGAAATACAAATCTACAAATTTTATGGGTTTTTAAATATAGAAGATAAACTTATTTTTTCATTCTTTCAACTAGCAGATATAAAATGTTAGATAGCAAGTATTTTATTGGCTTTCTCAGACCGTTTTACAAATTTTTATACTCCATTACTCTCTGAAATGTCCAGTTTCTGATCATCAATCTGTAAAAGTTAATTTTCCTGGACTGAGCTACATCGTGATAGAGATTTTTATCGATTGTCTCCACAAATTTCGTTTTTGCCCCTCAAGAACGGGAAGTAAATCATTTTTCTACACATTACATGATTTGATGGAAATCGAAATCTGATTCCGTAGCGTGAGCAGTTGTTTTTTATTAAGTAAAGAAAATACTATTATAAGGTTTATGTAATTTTTACATAAGCTTTAAAATTGAAATTTTCGGCCCTAACTTAAACCACCTGTTCTTAAAAATTATCTTTAGAAAAAAAATAATAAATAAACTGCATTATAGTTTAGGGGCCTTAACGGGACTTCCATTAATTTTAAATGTCAATAGCGTAGTTTTAGAAGATATTATCGAGCTCGGCAGCAGTCTTCTTTTATTGTATGAGATGAGACCCATTAATCCTGGCTTTTAATTGAATTTGAATATTTTTTAAAAGCTTATAAAAAATTTCGTCTATTTAAACATGTTTAAACATGCTTGTTTCATAAGCGGCTTTCGTTATTTTAATCGAAATTTTTATAGAAAACTTGTTCTATAGGAACAATAATTGTGCATGAAACATTTCTGAAAATAAAATAGCAGATTTTATCTATGCTTTTTTCCAGTATTATGCATCATATAATAATAAATATCCGGTTTAATACAGCTTTATAATTTTATCCATGTTAGTATGTAAATGTTTTTATATGTGAATATTGCAAATATACATCAAAGGTATTTTTTAAAGTGTTGTTTTTAGTAAATTAGGAAAAGTTGGAATTTCATTTAAATATTGATTTGTTTAAAATAAAATAAAGATCCATGAAGCAATCCCATTTAAATATTTTTGAAAAGTAAACTTTTAAAATTTGGAAGCTGTTTCTTTTTCTTTAAATATGCAAGGAGAGAAATTAATTATTTTTTATTTATTTAAAAATTATTTATTTGCTTTTCTTTTCTATGTTATTTTCTACTGTTATTCATCCTCTAGATCTAGAAAGAATGATTCTGACTTAATTTTTTTAAATATTTCTTTTGCTATAATCAACGGTGAAAAATTGGTATACATGTACTCGTATGAGTGTTTTATTTTTATGTAGATTAAAGAATATATTAATTACTCCCCACTCTTTAAAGTTAACTCCATTTTTATTTGAATTTTAGATTAGTATGACAGCATTAATTTGAGTTAAATATTTGAAATCTTTAAGTTACATCATTATTTTATGGTTTAATAAAACAAACTTCCCAAGTATGTTTAACGTAAGTCATCATTTTCTAATCATATACAAGTCGAAGAAATTAAAGTGTCTGATATTGAATCACCTTTTTTATGCCGTACTTCATAAATTTTTCAAACACATTTTGGAAATCAAAGTGATCAATACATTAGCCATTATTGCCGCTGGTATGTAAGCAAGGTGGAATTCTTCTCAACTGCTACCGATACCGCTTAAAGCTATATCTTTAAGGACTCTTGAAGGACAGACACACTTGTCAGCCGCCACGTGCTGTCAGAAATCTGCTCTACTGACGAAATTCGCTTTATCTCTGTAGGTGGCGGTAATTGTTATTACACATTCATCATCGATCAAGTTTTAATTTATTTTGAACGGGAACGAAATGTCCAACCGGTGTATTTTATATACAGCCCGTCGCTTCTTTGCAATTTCTTGTATTTGTCCTATTCTTTTTCCGAATTTCTTTCGCTGCAATCATAGCTAGCTCCGCCTATAGCTGCGACAGATAATCACTGGTTTTCACTCAGGGTAGACCTACTCTCGACGTCTTTTATTCCTAGAGCTACCTACCTCCCTTTCCCTATAATCTCATTTCGCTACACACCCCTTGGCCTGTCAGTGGATTTTCTTGGTCGGTTGCTTCTACATCACCGGTTTTTACAACCAGTTTGCTTTTACTTCGTCATCTTTGCTCTTCTTTTTCTTTCTTTCTTTCTTTTTTTTTTTCAGTTTTTTTTCCCTTCTCTCTCTTTTTTTTCTCTCTCCCTATAACGTATGCGCATTCCCCATTTCAAATCCGAACACGATACCCCCTTTTAAAGTTGGTATAAATAACAGCAGAAGTAAGTTGAGGGGGTAGGGAGGAATGTTAAAAAACTCAACCTAATGCAGCCAGCACCTGCGAAGGCGAGGAAAAGAGCCGGAGAGAACGAAAATAAAAAAAAAAAAAAAAAAAATCCGGCTACCAGAGAGAAAATGGTTTGACATCATTCGATTTCGGCTTCACGCCTAGCCGTCAAATTCTTAAAATTTCCCAAGAAGATTTTTTGAGCTGAAAAAAAAAACACCTCTTTTTTTGTGCAAAGTCCAGCGTATAGAAGATGATGAGGATATTAATGAACCCAAACACAAAGAAGACTGAAAAACTGCTGAGAATTAAATAATGCTTTAGAAAAATATTCAAAAGCAAAAGTAGACAAAGATTTTTATTTTCTTGATAAAAAATATGAGAATTCTACGCCATAAAGGAAAAAAAAAATCATAGTAGCTATAAATTATGTGATGTTTCGTTTTAGTCTTCTTAAATTGCACCTTATCTATAAGATAGAAGACCAATAAAAGGAAAAGTACAATTAAGTAAAATTAAAACAATGAATAATATCTCGAACGAAAACAAATCAAATATAGGTAAAAAATTCTTTGGTAAAAGAGTATGATTTCTTTGGCTAGAAAAAAAAAACCATTGTAAGATTTAGTTTTTGATCTTATGAATGGTGTCCAGATGGAGGGTGTTTAGTATATAGATGTGTTGGATGGTATTTAGTTTATGAATGGTGGTTAGTTTTTAGACCTTATGAATGGTGTTCAGTTGGATGGTGTTTAGTATATGGATGTGTTGGAGGGTGTTTAGTATATGGATGTGTTGGAGGGTGTTTAGTATGTGGATGTGTTGGAGGGTGGATGTGTTGGAGGGTGTTTAGTATATTGTGTTGGAGGGTATTTAGTATATGGATATGTTGGAGGTGTGTTGGATGTGTTGGAGTATATGGATGTGTTTAGAATGTGTTGGATGGAATTTAGTTTATGGACGGTGCTTAATTTTAGTTCTTATAAATCATTTATAAGATCATCATCATAGTATTTCATTCATAAATACTGAAAAGTAAAATATATGGTAATATTTTGGTTAAAAAAGTAAATAAACAAAAAATATAAATTTTCTTGTAAATATTTTTTTTAAGGAAAATACAATAAAAATTAATGATAAATTAATGATTTATTGTGACATTTGGTCCTAAACTACGAAAAAGCTATCAAATTTTTAACAGAAATCAAAGCGAAGGAAAATAAATAATGTTTCCAGATAAAAAAAAAAAAATTCAATTGCAAATGTGTTTTTATTTTCTTATCAAAACAGCGATAACTGTGATATTTATTTCTAAACTTGATGAATGCCGCCTTATCCAGAAAATAACAGCCCAATAATTGAAAATCGGTGGAAATTATTTGATTCGCATTCTGTACTGATGAACGAATGCTATTTCCTCTTGCATGTTAATGCATGTGACAAAACAGTGAAAAATGTAGCGTCAATTAGCGCCTCATTTACAAATTCGCGGTGGCCGACTGCGGTACTAGACTAGGTTGAAATATGATTCTGTGGTGGGGGGTCGCTAAACGGCGCTGAGTTTATGTGTGGGAAAGGGGATAATGTTTGCCAAATTTTGGCTTGGAATACTTTACTTAAAAGGGAAATGGACAAAAAAACGACAATATGAGGTGTTTTGAAAGATTTGTATGGATAAATACTTTTTTTTTTTTTTTTTTTACTATTAGAAATTTCTAAATTGTTTGGAAAATTTAGTTTAATAATAAAAATATTATTAGTAAAAAGAAATTATAAAATTGTTAGTTTCTTAAATTCCTTTTTCCAGAAATTTGAGCGAAAACGTTTTTGTACAATAAAATCTAATTAATTTATAAGGAATGCTTTAATTTTTGATTAATAGCAATTATTTATTTTTAAATTAAACGTAAAATAGAAATTTATATAAAATTGTATTTTTAATATTGGTGTATTTACAAAATTTATGTATTTATCAGTTTAAAAAAAATTAATTAATTTTTTTTAAGAAATGTGTAGTAATCGGTATCACATGCTAACCTGCGTGATTTGCTTATATGTTTGAAAAGCATCGTTCCAGCATTAATTTAAATATTTAATTCGGTATTTTTCAAGCTATTGTTTAAACTGAACTGAATTAACTAGTATTTATATTCAGATTCGAATTAGAATTTACTCAAAGATACAGAAAAAAAATTAATATGTTCTATTTATAAAATATTCTAAAATAGCATTTTCCCTTCCGTTTGTTAACAAATATAACGTCAGAGCTTTAAGTCAATTAATTTATCATCTTTTTTTCATGAGCTTTAAGTCACTTTTGTATGAAATGAAAAATATTTTCCAACCGCATTAATATTGAAATTAAAAGGAACTCTAATTTTGCCATGATTTGTATGGCATTTAGTTATCATTATAGAATTGTCTGTATAGAGTTGTTGATTAAAGTTGTCTGTATGAGTTGATTTGATTATTAAAGAGATTTAAAAATTGAATGATTCTTATACAAATTTGCAAATTCAATTACACAATTATAATTCATTAATATTAATTAATATTTGTTAAAAATTGTTTAAAAAATTAATTAAAAATTTGTTAATTCATTAATATTTGTTAAAAAATATTTTTGTAAAATACACAAAAATAAAAAATAAGATATCTAATATTCAAACCAATTAAATTTATCTGCAACGTTATGTAATAGATACCATGATTCGAAGTTTTCATAAATTGCCTCATACTTTATTAAGATATGTGTTAAAGATTACAATTAGTTGAAATGAGTTACTCACAAATAACATACAATATAATTCAAAATTTGTATATTTGTAAATTGAATTTTATTTGATAAAAGTATACAAATTAAAACTTTAAATAGTTTAACAGATACATAAAATTAATTATGATAAATAAAATAATTAATTTGATAAATTTGAAGTGGGAGAAAAATAGCAAGATCACCAAGAAATATTTTCAAAATGGATTTAGTAATAATTTTTTTATCTGTTAATAATGCAATAATATTTGTACAAAAAAATTAGCGAAATTTATAAAATTTGCAGTTATATTTTTAATAAAAAAATTAAAGAACTATAATTAATCATTATTTTTTTTAATAACTCTAACACTTTAGAAATCTAAATAACTATATATATATATGTATTTGTGTGTGTCTGTTTGTGTTAAATCATATCACATAAACCAGTTTCTATTGATATCGATGAATCAGATTCAGATTCAGATTAAATTTTATAACCTTAATTAATTTAGATTTATTAAGGTTATAAAATTTAATGTATTAATCTAATTTTAATAGGAAATACTTAAAATAAATTTTTCTGATAATATTTTTACAATTAAAATACTAAAATGATTATTAGTTAATTGATAAATTATAAAATGTTTATATATTTTATTGGAATAAATTTGTTTGTGAGCTGCATGGGATACACTAAATTTATTTCACTTAGAAATAAGTATATTATAGATCATCTCAAAATAATTTCATGTAATTGAAGATAAGAAAATAAATAGTTCTTCAAGTTAGTAGTTCTAATAGTTCTTCCAGTTATAATAGTTAATAGTTCTTCAAGTGATGTTATAATGATTTTGCTACATTATCAAAACGGATGTAGCAAACTAAAAGATTAACTATTTTATAAATTTTTAATGCAAAAATTTTTTCATTTATATAAAAAAAAAAACTAACAAAAAATTGTTTTAGGCAAACTAGATGGCTGTTGCCATATATTTCCACAAATATTATCGCTTATAGATGTTTACTACAAATGATGTTAATAAGTGGACAAATACAAATGTAATAAAGCTTTCATAACTTTAGAACATAAAATGTGGGAGAAAATTATTGAATTATTTGAAAACGCTGTATTCCGATTGTTAATTCAGTTACCATTTTATTCCTATTCTTTTAGATTTTCATTGATTAATCTTATTGCTTGATTATTTCTTCGCCTTCTATGGTTTATTGTAATACTCCGTTTCACTCTAAAGCTGTAGTTTGCGCTTATTACGAGATATAACTCCCCCCCCCTCCTTCACAGGGAACATTACTGCCTTTTCAGGGTAAAATTTTTAAAAGCAAGACAGGCGTTTGTTTTCATACCTTATCTTTATTTATTTAGCCTTAATATTATTCTATAATAATAAATAAATATTATTATATTATTAATAATATTATTTATTCATCCTTAATCTAAACTCTGAGGACTTGGCTTATTTCCTTTAAAGAGATATACCTCAATCAAATATAAATGCTTTTATGCATTGTTACTATATAAACTAATTTTAATTTTTTTTTCTCACATTTTTTCTCATTATATGTCGCAAAACTTTATCGATAGTATAAAGCGAATCATATTTTTGTGTGGTTATACATTTCCAACTTGATAGTACAAAATATAAATATATTAATTCAAATTTTTATATTGTTTATTTATCATATTTATCAATGTTTTCAATTGTTAAAAAGGAATTTTTGATTAATCAAATTTATAGGAAGTCTTCTAATTTTTATACTATTAATTTTTTAAAAATTTCATTAGTAAAAATCTAATTTTATTTTTAGTTATTTTCTATTTTTGAAATAAGACTGCTATTTTTTACATCTTTGAACTAAAACTTTAATCTTCTGCAAACTTTGAACTAAAATTGCAATCTTTGAGATAAAATTGCGATATGATCAATCTGCTTTTCTTTTAACAATAGAATTAATCTTATTTATAATTCATTTTTATTTGATCTTTTATTATTTTAATTACTTTTAAGGTTTTCCTTATTTAGCTTTTTCACTAAATCCCTTTATTATTTATTTTAGTTCGTAATATCAAGAAAAGCAAGGAATATTGTTACAATGTCACGTTGGTGTACTAGTGTTATTCACTATAAAGACTTTATGGAAATATTTATGATTTATCTGGGATTCAAGACTGGACTTAGGCTCCCACCAGTGTCAATACTGATTGAGGTAGTGCATTTATCCAGATGCTTTGTATTATAATTGTGCATTTTCTTTTTGAATTTAAACCAGCTCCTTTTTAAGCATTTAAAAGAATTTATTAAAGTTGTTTATAGCAGAAAATTTTAAATTTTCTTATCATATTTGACAAAATGACCTTAATTATAACTTATCACCCTAATTATGACATCACCTTAACACCATCACCATAATTATCACCTTATTTATAACTTATCATTACAATAAAAACTGTGTTATAAAATTTCATTATAAAACTTCTAAATTCATTTCCTTTAGAATGTAGATAAAGTTAGAGAATATTAAATAAAGGATATTTCCTATTTTTTAATTCCCTTTCTAACATATTTGAATGGGGTATACGAAAACTTGAAATTGAATTAGATATATCCTAGTCAAATAATAATAATAATAATAATATATTAGTTTTATATAATAATCTTTGAATTTTATATAAAAAGTCATAACTCTGTTGACATACACAGCTTTGAGTACCTGATTTATCTTAATTTAAAAAGAATTTAAAAAAAAAATTTCAGTTGGATGTCATATAACATAAATACATTTTCATATGTAATCCCAATTTAAAAATGTTTTAATTAAATATTTATTTATTTATTATTTACTTTTTCCATGATTCGAGTTCATCAAAAATATAAAAATTAAACGCTTTTTTAGCTCAAAATGAAGCCAATGCGTTCTAAAAGTCAAAACGTTAATTAACCTTAATTTCATAGCGATTACGTTAAATACGTATTGCATTACTTTTAAAACGCTTAACATTACTTTCCAGATCAGCTGTCGAATTCTATACATTTGAATAACAAAACTTTTAACAGTGCAACTTCATGGTAATTCAAAATGGATTACTATTAAATTTCTGATAAAAATAAATTCAAATTTCCTAAATATATTGGTTTTGAAATATAAATACTTAATATACATTGCATATACAAATGTTACATTTTATAAACATGTAAGCGTGTAATTTTTTCAAATAGCCGTAATTTACAGATAAAAAAACAGATTCCAAAAACTGTAAAGCTTCTGTATAAAAACTTAACATTCTTTTAATTATGCTTTTGAAATCTAAAGATATTTAATTATTTTTAAATTTAGTTAAGATATAACCACTCTGACAAGCTTCTTACAATTCTTAAAATAAGACATTAAATGATGATTATTATTTTTTTAATTTTAAATGTACCATTATGAAAGTGCTGAAACCCTCTTTCCTCCTTCCATGAGGGATACTATAACAACAACAGCAACAACCATTATGAAAATGTAATATGTGGGGTAAATTAAAGGAAAACAATAATTGCAGTAAATAAATAATAAATTTTGTTCTAGACGGAATATTCAGCAACCATCTAGTTTGGTGATTCAAAATCAAGAACTGCTACAGTGGCGCCCTAGACCGATTTTAACACTCAACCTTTTAAATTTCTTACTTGAAGTTGTTCGCGGAAAATGTTATCTATACTAAGTAAAGGTTTCGAAAAGAATAACTGGCATTCATTTCTAAGCCCGAGTTACCTCATTATCAGCTATTTATTTCTAAATACGGGGATAATTAATTACTAGTTTGTTTCTTTTGGGACAAGGATATCTTCTATTGATGACTAAAGAGAAATTATGTAAGTTTATATAAGACATACACTTAAATCCTTCTGGTTAATGGGATCTTAGTAATATGATTATTTTCAATTCAGAACATTTTAAAGAATGTTTAGGTAAAAATCATTTCACACATAGAGAAAAAAATGTATGTGAAAGTAGATCCAAATGATGTTGGGATAGAAATATTTCTGCAATTTGCAATGATTATTTGCTGACTGTGTTAAAAAATGTATGATGTATTTCTTTTGGATTAACATTAAACTACAACGAAGTATTCGTGTTCGGCATTTTTTATTTTATTTTGTTTATTTATTTATTTTTGTATTAGGAGGATAGCAATTTTATCACAAGAGTTAAATAACTAAAATTCAAAAGTTTGGGAGTTATTTTGAGTATAATTAATTATTCACTACTATTTTTAATAATTCATCTACAGAATAATAAATACATATACTAAACTTTGATTTCCTATAGCAAGTTTATTTAGATATAAATAATACACATTTTTGTAACGTTAATTTAACCAGTGTAATATATAAACAGAAAATTTTTTTTTTTTCAAAATAATTTTCACATTATCTAAGTATATAGTAAAATTCAAAAAGAGATTGACGAATTCTGTAAAATTTCTTGAAGCGTTAAGGGATATTTAATAATAAATGAACTAATAATTCTAGATTATTTATAATTAATTCTAAATGAACTTTTACATATGATTTAGTTAATGAATTTTTTTTTTTTTCGCTGTGACTTGTATATTTATTTAAAAATATTTTCCATACATTTTTTAAATATTTAATTTTAATAACTTAAATTTTTACATTAAACATTGTTGAGTTTTTAATTATATTTTAAAATTTTTTAAACTAATGTCATTTCACAAAAAAATAAATATTTGTTTGTTTATTTACTTTTATAGTGATGAATGTTTTTAAAATTATAATTATTTTCAAAGATATTTTCGAATATATATATGTATATATAGAGAGAGAGAGATAGAAATATGGAAGGAAAATTAAACTTAGAATTGAAACTCTTATAACTAAACATAACATTAAAAAGAGTTCCATGATTGTTATTGTTGACTCTGTACAATTAATAAAATTTAAAAATTCATTTTCGGTTCAAAAAATTTATACATTGTACTTTAATTTATTTAAAAACTATTAATAAATATTTTGATTTATTTAAATAATTTAAACACAAACTTCTTTTTCTAAAGGTAAATATTAGTGTAATATATTTTAGAATTTTTAATTAACTAAAAGTTAAAGTTTGAAAGTCCTTATTTGTTTGCTATTTTATCAACTTTTAGCTTTCTTACCTATGCTAATATTTATTATTTCATTTTAAATAAAAACTTTTTAATTTAAAAAAAAGGAACTAAATTTAGTTGATATAAATAATTTCAATAAACTGCTATTTGATTTTTAAGTGTTATAATATACAACAAAAAATTACTTTTTTTTTCTAATTTATACAATATTTCTAATATCACATTATATAATATTACAATATTTATACAATAATACAATTTATACATTTATACAATATTTTTTTTAAATTTTGTATTTGTTATACTATGCTGAATTAATAATTAGAAGATATAACATGTGGTAGATTGCAATGCATATGAACACCATAATGCTGCTAAGACACAGAAGTAAAACATTTAGTTTCACTTAGTAACTAACACTTAGAAATTACTTAGTAAGTTACTTAGCTGTTATTTTAAAATAACCTGATTTCTTATTTATTTTAACCTGAAAATTAGATAATTCATAATTGGTAATGGCATTATTGTTGAAATTCATCCAAAATAATATAACATCTATCCTACCTAACAACACTTCTAAAAAACAAAATATCTTTCAAATATCTTTTTAATATTTATGCTTTTTAGTTGATATTTCATTATTTTTCGATGACATGATAATACATTCAAATTTATTTCATAATGTATAACAAATATTTCTTAGTAAAATATACAAAAAAAAAAAATTAATTTTCTTTTTTGTTAATGATTGATTGTTTTATTATTTTCAATTAAAGCAGAAATATCTCAATCACACTAATCCACATAATACTAATATTTAACTACATATTTAGAACTCCAAATTTTAAACTATTAGTTTCGTTTACTTTCAAAAATAATTTTTTTTTTTTTTTTAAATGTAGAAATGATTATGAAATTAAATCAATCAAGAATTTGTTCCTGTATGTGTCAAAGTTTTAAAACTATTTAGAAAAATAATTTTTATAAATATTTTGTAATTTGATATTATAATGCTGTCAATTTTTAAATATTTACATATTGTTTAAAATTGTGATTACATATGACACTAATTAAAATTGTGTTTACACATGACACTAGTTAAAAAGTGTGTGTACACATCCCACCAGTTAAAATTTTTGTGTACATATGACACTATTTAAATATTGTTTATATATGAGTTCACTTAGAATATTTTGTTAATTTGTTCATTAAATAGTTTTATTCATCAAATCTAAATGTGAAATCTAGTATAAAAAAATATTAAAACTTATTTGATATTATAATGCTGTCAATTTTTAAATATTTGCATGCTGTTTAAAATTGTGTTTACATATGATACTAGTTAAAATTGTGTTTACATGACACTTGTTAAACTTGTGTTTACACATGACACTAGTTAAATATTGTTTACATGTGAGTTCACTTAGAAAATTTTTTTCTATTTGTTCACTAAATAATTTTTATTCATCAATTCTAAATGTGAAATCTAGTATAAGAAAATATTAAGACTTTTTTTCATTGAATAATTGACTTTGAAATGAAATTTATAATAAATAAAAAGAGTTCAAGGAAGAATATATTGACAACAACACTTATATGATTCATCTAATTTGATAATGACAATTGAATAAACAAATCGAATATGAACTTTAACTCTTATGAATTAAATCTATGATTGCTATTAACATTGATAAATCATATTACAGCATTTATATAATACCCGAAACTAGATTGACACTTAGTGACTTCTTATAATAAGATTAATTAAATGACAGTTACTCACGTTACGTACTTCAAAATTTTTAAAGACAATTATTTGAAATAAATAAAAGTTTTATTTCTCGTTTAATTATAAAATGTAATTAGATGAGTTTCATGTAATGGTGGGATTAAAAAGTGAAGCATTGCATGGCAAGTGTTTTTGGAACATTAATGTTTAGTGTTTCGTTTGGTATAAAAAAGAAGTGGAAGTATCGGATTGGTGTTTGGGAAAGAAAGAGACCGTACCTGTTTGCGGGGCGGGGGGCTCCTCTGGAAAGTTGTTGCCACCCCTCGAGAAAGGGGGCGCCACTGGGACCCACTCTATAGTGCGTGCATGGCAGCGACCCCTCACAAGCAATGGTCTGGTAGCTGCGGTCGGTGCTTGGAAGCGGACTCTGTCTTTGGTGCCTAAATAGCCAAGGAAGCTTTAGCTGGGGGCACGTTTTTCAGGTGTTTTGCGAGCGCACGCCATATTGCAGCGCAATGTGTCCCCTACCATCGATCATCCTAGCGTATGCTCTCCGGGTCATCGAGGCGGCGCGCGGTTGGCGGGCGCCCGTCACGTGATATGCTAATGTGCTTCGACGGGCGGAGCCAGCGCTCAGTTAAACGACAACCCCAAAGAAAAATTATTTCCATCCAATTCATCAAAAATTAATGATCATGAGTTCGTATTTGATGAACTCTCCAGCTTACAGTGATCCCAAATTCCCACCCAACGAGGAGTACTCTCAGGGGAATTACATTCCCAGCCACGGTGGGGATTACTACACGCCGTCGCATCATCACCATCACCATCATCCACACCATCAACAACATCCACACCATCAACATCATCCGCCGACTCACCACCAACATCCCCAGCAGCAACATCACCACCACCACCCGTATGCCGGCTACCCGCTCTCCGGCCCGGTCTCCTATGGACAAGAGAATGGCAGCCCCGTCTATGGGGCCCCGAACGCGGGCCAACACTACTATCGGCCCCAACCGCCCTGTGGAATGGGGCCCGTGTCACCCCTGCCTCGCACGCCCACCCTCCCGGTGGACCACGTCGTGCCCACGAGCAGCTTGAGCCCCGTGCCCTCGCAGGGCCCCCTCAGCAGCGGTCGCCCGTCTCTTCGCCGACACCGCCGGGACTCCAGCGAAGTCAGCCGCCGTCCCAGCAGCAGCTCGGAGGCCCCACTTCGCCAGACTGCGCGATCAGCGGCAACGGAGCCAACCAGCCGGTAATTTACCCTTGGATGAAAAGGTCCACGTCGGTGCAGGTAAGTCCATTTTATCACTTCTACAGCCACCCTACACTAATACCCGACAGAAAAATCGCTACAAGTTCGTATGAAACACTCATTGAAAAAAAACTACCAAAAATCTATTAAAAAGAATCAAAAAACTAATGAAAACCTCGCAAAATCCACTGAAAAATAAACCGGCGAGTGAGGTTTAAGTGAAAATATCCAAAAACAACAAAGTCTGCGCGAAAAAGCTGTAAAAAAGAACCAATTTTTTAACCTGAAAAACAATAAAATCACACAATCGTCATTAAATTGCAATCGAAAATTCCCAAACTTTCCAAAATCGAGACAAAAATCGTTTATCTACATTGCCATTCCATTTAACGTGAAAGTTATAAATGGGATGGATGTAATGTTAACGTTCATTTTATAACTAACCATTTTTAAAACACGGGCTCATTTTTGTTTCATCAACTGTATATTTGTTGCCAAATTATTTTGAAAGTGTATTCTTACATTCTAAAATCAATACAATTCATTTTTAAATGCATATTGTTAACTTTCATTTGTAATATCTTAAAATAGTATAACATTTATATTTACTTTCAAACCTATGAAATAAAATATCTAATTTATTGTGGTTCTCAGATTATATCACAATAGTCACTAATGTCAGTGAATTTTAACAGGAATCGCGTTATCTAAAAGGGTACAGATTTATATAGAGTTGTAATTTTTACTCTTAAATAATAAAAATTAATTTCAATAAATAATAAAAAAATCCATTTAGAGCATTAAAATGGTTTTAAAAAAAAATCCTATTAATTACATGAAGAAAAAAATTACAATCATTAAGGTGAGTAAGCAAAATTCTTTTTCCAAAAACGAACTTTTATAAATCACTTATAAATTATAAGAACATCATACTTAAATCTTAATTAATTCTTAATAAAAGCTATAGAGAAATATTGTTACTTCGTGGTAGATAATGTAATAAGAATACTTTCCAATAAAATGTTAAGATAATATCAACAATAAATTAATAAGTTATCTATGTCATTTTACTCTAATTTTGTGCTGAAACTAATCAAGAAATGAGAAGTCATTGATTTGCTGACTTAAGATGTAATAGAAAATACTTTTCTTTGCCACTAGTCAAGACGAAGTGTGTGAAAAATCTGTCTTTGTTTACAATGGAGGAAACTTTCAAGTTGTGTTGTTAATGAATTTAATGCAGATAAATTATATGTGAGAAGTTATTGATGAATGAGTTTCTGTGTTATTTTGCCTCTTATGAAATAGTATTAATAATTATCAAAAAAAAATGAAATAAATCGTTTTAAATAATTGTAAATTAGTTTTAAATTAAATGCAATAAATGTGTCCATTTTTATCAAAAGTTAAGTTACCTCTGCTAGCAATTTCAAAGTTAAAACGTTTAAAAAGTAAATAATAACCATTTAAAAGTGTTATTAAATGTTTCAGCAATTTTCATAATTATATTAAACTATTTTTATTTAATTTTTATAATAGGAAACAATTTAATGAAAGAACATTTGAAACTAAAAAAAAGTAATAATTTTAATGATAATAGTAATAATTTAAACTATATCAAAGTATTAATTCTGAGTTCTATTAAATCATTAAAACTTAAACTGGTTTTATCACACTTAAATTCTCTTTTTAAAATTTCATTTATGGTGTAATAAAAACTTTAAGGAATATTAATCTATTCACTTTTTATCTTATCTATTATCTAATAAATTCTTATTGTTATACATGGAAAGTGAAAATAATTAACATCTAATTCATGAATTTTATTAATTAAGGCTATACTAAAATTTAAAATTTAACTGTAAACGATTGTTGGCCTTAAAACTATAAAAGAATTGAATATATTGTACATTAAGAAAAGGAAAGTAGGTCATATACAAGAAAATTTATTTGTTAAAAGTTGAAGCCTTTTAAGATTTTAATATATTTTATCTTCAGCATAATTTTTGTGAATCTTAATTTTTTAATTTTCTTACAAATCTTATTTAATGAGGACTATAATCAATTAATTTTGAGGAAACTTACAAAAATTTATTAATTTATAAATAAACTATAGTTGAAAATTGATAAGTGTGTTCCAGTATAAGGGCGTTAAAACATAATTAAATTCAGAAGTATTATGTCCATCAAATAATTTTCAATATTCATTATCATGTCCTTTTTGCTATTAGCGATTTGCTAATTTTCGTGATATTAGTATTGCTAATTAAGAAAAGAAAATAGTATATTTAAAAAATTGCATAATTTCGTCTTAATTGCGTTAATTATTCGTAATTACAAAATTATCAGCACACTAACAAAGTCTGAATTTACAAATTGGAAAAAAATATATATATAATATGAGAATAGGTATAATAAATTGCAAACCATTGATTGTGTTTAGAAACAATAAGATATTAACAATATCCCCTTTTCTACATCAAGAAACAATATGAAGATTATTTTCTGAAAAAGAAATTTAGGATTAAGAAATTATTTTCATTAAATAATATGTTTGATGAAATTTTATCCTAAAAAATCGAGTTATTTGTAGTTTAATGTTCTACATTGACTAAAAAGTAATCTTAAAAAAAAAAAAATAATAAATAAATAAAAATAAAAAAAAAAAAAAAATACCAACGATATTTATTCAGTTGAATAGTGTTTCGTAATTATCTGTATTAACATTAACTTATATGCGAAAAAAAAAAAAAATAAAGTGATAATTACAAAAGCAACGTTTTTGTTGCATTAGAATAGTACACAATATGCCTTTGTTGAATCTTTAGCAAAATCGTTGTTGAATTTTTATCTACATTAAGTAGGAATTAAAAAATTAAATTTCGTACGGCGAAATTGCATTCATGCAATGAAATCATTGTTTGTAAAAAGTAACAAATGCTTTGCATGAAGTACCATTCTTGACAAAAGAAAGTTAAAAATTTCATTTAGAAGATTTATGACAGATTAGATGAATTGGCATTGGACCGAAGAGATCTTCACATTTCCTTTAGTATTGAAAAATGATGAATGAAAGATTTATGTAAGTGGATGTAACGCGATCTTAATACATAAAGTTTTAACAAAGATTTAATACATATACGGTCCCACTATAGTGTTTTAAACATAATTTGATATTGGTACTTATAGCATCGTATAAGCTACCATGAAGAAATGAGAGAATGTTTTCAATGCAGTTTTTAAGGGATGGTAACATAAAGCAAGGATAAAAATAAATAAATAATAAATAAAAATTAAAACTTGGTTGGTTTGAAATGAAGAGTTGCCTTTTAAATAATTGAAAATTAGCTAACAAAGTTATTTGAAATATGCTAAAACTTTTAAAAATCAGGCTTTCAGATTAATTGTAAATTTTTCAACGTGCCTTAGAGACTTTATTTGAATACGTAATAAAATAGGAGAATGAGTTCAAATGTTTTCGATACTTACTTGCATGCAAATTTCTAGAATGGTTGTATTTTATATTTTGAGATAAAAAGCATAAAAAGGTCAGCAAATCAAAATGATCCACAAATATCTTAAGACATAAGTTGTAACGATTTTGTCTTATTTTTGACCAACTTGGTTTGATTCTAGAGAACTAATATAACGCATTTAAAATACCGTTAACGTTTTAATCTGTTCCTAAGCTAGGTGCAATAGAAGACGGGACGATGGGATGATAGCTGTGGATTTTTTGCTTGCTGACGGGAGAAGGAACAGGTTAGTTAGATAGTTTAGACCTTACTTTTGGACAAATGGACATTTTAGTTCAAAAAAAGAACTGTCTTTTTATGGAGGTATAGTATAATAGAAATTAAATTTGAAGTCATTGGAATCGCGAAGAAATTGTAAAACCATTTGGATGAACAGGTCAGTTGTTAGACCTTTACGCTTTAAATTTAATATAAGTATTGCTTAAGATATTCAAATATTACTCAATAAAGTATAAAGCACAAAAATAAAGTATAAGGAATCAATATTCTGTTAAGGCTTAAGCAACTCTAAAACTTTGCATGCAACTAAGACTAACAAATTTGCTACTATATCTACTACATTCTTGCTTTGCATAAATTGGGTATTTTTGTCTGCTAATTATTTGGTTACTTACTGGATAAACTGCATTTCTGAAGTCATTCTCTCCATTTCCGTGATTATTTAGGACGAACAGGTATAGACTTTTTTTTTATTCTACATTATATCAAAATGGTAAAATTTGATTAAAATGTTGATATACCACAAAATGTAATAAAAATAAAGTGAACTGAATAAAAAAAATGATTAGAAGATTTAGTCGCATTAAATTAAATTATGTGTATAAAAATGCAAATGTAAATAATTAAAATGTGTCTTTCCTTATGTTTGAAATTGTGACTTTTACAAACATGAAATAAAAAAAAATTCTGGAAAAAAGAATTATGTGTAAAATCAATTGGTGTTTTGTTGCTTAAAAATTTTTTTTTGTAGTGAAATTGAGTTTTTTTGTAATGAAATTAAAATTTTTGTAGAGAAATTTAATTTTTGTAGTAAAATTGAAGTTTTTGCAGTGAAATTGAATATTTTTGTAGCGAAATTAAATTTTTTTAAGGAATAGATAAAGGGAAATATGTCCTCAGTTTCGTGTTAAAAGAAATAATGAGTTAAAAGCTGATTAATACGACTTTAACAGTCAAAACTAATTGCCTAACAGCGTGCTTGTAAAGGTTTTATACTAATTAAGAATCTAAAAATCTGTTTATCATGTCGTACTCAAAATGCTGTAAATACTTCGTATTGACTTCAATCCCCACTGTCCCCAAAAAAAGCATTTTTCAATGAAAATATTTCCCAAAAAAATCATCTGTAAAATTAGATACCTTAAAAAAGAAAAAAGAAAATAAAGTGTTACAATTGGAAATATAAAAAATGAAGTAACAGGTTATAGATGAAGTACCACTAATGTATTAACAAAATAACCATAACTCAAAGAGTATGACAAACGGGAAAGTTATCCCACTGGCGCAAAAAAGTATCGAAACATTCATTCTTTTCGCATTCAACAAGCTAAATAAAGAATCTAAAAACACCTTCGCGCCATCTTTTATGTTTTGTAACAGCAGGAGACAAATATAGCAGCAGACATTAACACGCTAAATGACTTAATCCTCCTTGTGCTTTCAAAATCACAATAAATTTGTTTAATGTCTTTTTTTGATCGTTGGCCGGCATACCGCGGTGAAACTTCGACCGCTAACCGCGCCAATAGTCTTCTTTACCCCCGGGAAGAACCATCTCCGCAGACGATTTGTTTGTTTCTCAACTCGCGTTCACAACTCGCCTCTCAACTTGTGAAACAAGGTTGAAAAACTGACTTTTATCATTCTTTAGGATAGAAAAAAGCGACTCCTTTGGTGATAGGCAATGTTTGTGTTTATATAAATATTATCTATTGATTATTTATCTGTTTATTTGGACTTAAGATAAAAAAATGCAGTTTTTTACAGGTCCAGCTGTTTCTTTTTAAAGAATAAAAATCTGATAAACTAGTTCATAAGTTTATAAAATTACTTTTTAAGGTAAAAGTCTGTTAAAAACTCTGCTGTTTTCATAGGTAACTTAATTAGAATTCTAAGGCAAAGAATACATCGGTAAAATAATGCTATTTTTTTTCAATTCATTTAATTGGTGTCTAAAAATTTATTGAAAAAAATATTAATGTTTTAGAATTATGACCGCAAAAGAAAATTTTTTTTTTATTTCGATTATTTCTATATAATAGTTTTTCAGAATGTTTTTTTACGTTAATGAAATAGTTAACTTTATTCGTTTTCACTTCAATCTGAAATATTTCTAAAACTTAGTATGTATTTTAATGATTGAACAATCACAGACATTAATAGTGAATTTAAATTATTTTAAACAATTGCTTAAAATTAAGAAAAATGTGTAATTATGTAAATATGCAAATTAACTTTAAAAAAATATCTGCTTTTTTTTTTTTTTTGTTCCTATAAGTTTTCATTTAACTAGCCGTTAATTTATCTTAGCCTTAAATATCTCTAAATCCAAATTCGATTTTAATTTAAATGAAAGCGGAATTTGATACTAAAATGATACTGACTTGATACTTGTACTAAAATTGCCTTTTCAATAGACTGGGATAATTTTGTAATAGAGATTAATGAATATAAAAATTAATATTTTGAAATAAAGTTTTAGTATTGTAATTTTGAGAAACACTCCTTTTTATTAATTAATTTTAAAAGAATTTGGTAATTTTTATTTTATTGATTTTATATAGTATACCAAAAGAATTTGTAATAAGAAAACTTTATTTTAAAAGCTTAATATCATATAATTACTGTAAGTATTTCATATTTTAAAATAGATTAACTAAATTTCATTTTTCTTTAATTTTCCTAGATTTTTGCTTAAGTTGTTGTTAAAGATAAATTAAATTTGTTTCAAATGTTTTGATCAAAAAGAAAAAGATTAAAGATTAAATTTAGAAACATTTTGATTTTATTAAAATGGGGATAAATTATCTTAAAAAACTGAAAAAGAAATTTAAAAAAAATATATTATTAGAAGTATTAAAAAGTTATATTTAAAAAATAAAATAACTTAAATAAATAACTTAAAACTCGGTAAAAAAAAACGTATATTTTTAATAAAATATACATAGCACAATTTAACATAAATTTAAATATATTTATAAAAACTCAAGGTTATTTAAATAACTATTGAACTTTGAAATTTAAAAACATTAATTTGCTCCTTGAAATCTTTTCAAGAAACTTAATTTTTTGTATTCTATTGATGTAAAATTTTAGAAATTTAAAAATTTTAATTTACTAAAACTTTAATTTTTTGACAATAGGAAACCTTTCCAGAAAAACAATTGTTTATATATAATAAAATCTTGACAATTATTTATATGCAGTTTAAATCTTATTAATTTTAAGAAATGCAAAATAAATTAATTACATGGACTTTTTACTCCTATTTTAATTTGCATAAACAAGAGAAAAAAAATTAATTTTCAAAATAATCAAAGATAATTTTTTTGATCAAAATAATAGCAAAAAATATTAGTAATATAATATTAAAAATACCTGGAAATTTTTATGTAAAAAATATATATATGTAAAATCATTGTTTAAAAAAAAATTAGTATATAATTTTACTAATACTTCATATTACAGTAAAAACATTACGATTGAAGAGATAAATTTATAGACATCTTCAGATTTTTAAGATAAAAGACAAATATACAGAAAAATGAAAACTATAGCTCATTTTTAATATATTGTTAAATTACACTAATAAATTATGTAAAAAAACAAGAAGTAGAACTTGACTTTTTGGTAAAGTCGGTTAACGAGTTGGTCAAGTTTGGTTAACTAGCCTTGTACTTGATAATGTTTAAATATTCATAATTAATCTTCTTATTAAATGATCCCATTTTCATGAATTAATGCTTTTTACTCTAATAACTTTTTGTCCCATATAGTTTAGCATTTTTGTTTCTTCTATAATTTCCCTTGGTTGAATGATGAAACACATGATTTCCTTTTTGATTGCTGAAAATTCGAAAAATAATTCTTTGATAGGTGTTTATATTATCTTCATTTATATTATCTCAACCTCTTATTTATATTATCCCAATTAATAATTTCAAATTTAAATAATTTTATATAGTTTATGTTTACAAATTTTTAACGTACGATGAAACTTTATCCAATATACATTTGTTTACACCATCAAAAATTTTTATATCACTTTAATTTTATTAGTAAAAAGTAAATACGCTTCTTTATATTTCAATTTAATTCAAAAGATCTGAAGATAATTTTACAAGATTACCATTCTTAGATTTGCATTTAACTAAAATTACTTGAAATGACTTTTTGTAGACGAACAATATTATTTTTATAATTGAAATTTTTTAAAATGAAAAAAAATTACTGCGTTTCGTTTGATAGACATTTTGGATATTTAGAGATAAATTCTGACATTTTCTTAAGTTCCTTGGAGATATTCTTAAAATGCCTGGAATAGATTACATGAAATATGGGAAGTGAACTTGATTCTATAGTATTTAGTACTTGTTATAACAATGGTTTTATTATTTTTAGCCATTTAGATTTGAAATAATTTTAATTTCTTTCCAAAATGCAGATACGAATAGAAAGCATTTTGCTTTATAGTAATTTTAGATTTCAAAAAATTCTATCGTATTTATTTGTCATTCATTATTTTATAATTTGTATAAACATGTGTTTAGCATATAGATATCTGTTCATATACCTAATACCTAAAAATCATCATATTATCAAATACCTAAAAATTAGTTTTAAATTGAATATAGTAAAATTTAGTTTAGAGGTTTTGTTTTTGTCTTTGAAATGTGGATTGCTTTTGTTGTGCGTTCAGTTGTTGATTATAGAACTCTCAAAAAGTTTTACTTTTGCCAGTTGTTAATTACAGAACTCTCAAAAAATTTTACTTTTGCTGGGCGTTCAGTTGTTATTACAGAACTCTCAAAAATTTTACTTTTGCTGTGCGTTCAGTTGTTATTACAGAACTCTCAAAAATTTTCACTTTTGCTGTGCGTTCAGTTGTTATTACAGAACTTTCAAAATGTTTTAATTTTGCTGTGCGTCCAGTTGTTATTTACTGAACTCTCAAAAAATTTTACAAACATAATTCTTTTACTTATTTATCATTACAATATATTTCCTTCTTTTTTAAAATTGTAATTTAATAAAATTTTGCATTAAATAAACTTCAAGCGAAATAATATCATAGAAAGTTCTTTTTTTATTATATTTAATAATTTATTTCATTTTATTTATAAGAAAATTTTATAATTACTTTAAAGACATCTTTTCCATGATACATAGAAACTTATTCCATTTTCATTATGGAACGAGAATTTATAACAGCAATTGAACAGCAAATGTTATTCATTACACAGTTTACTAGAAACAAGGAAATTTAAATGAATAAGCTATTCTAATTTACAAAATAAGTATATATTAATTAAATTTAAAATTGTGATAATTTTTATATTGACGTTTGTTATTATGATTTTTCTCTTTATAATTTTTGCATTTTAAAATAAAGTTATAATTTCTTTTAACTCATTAACTTAAAAATACCCGAAGGCATATGGGTGTGACTACACTCTTAAAACATTTATGTATTTATTTATTTTTTACTTGATTGAAAATATTTTTTCATAATCATGAGCAAATCAATGTCTAATTTTTTCAGGCAATTTCTTTCAACTACTATTCTGAAGCGTAAATCTTTAATTTTTAAGTCATAAACTGCAAAAAAAAAAAAAATGTTTTTGTTCCTTGAGAATAAAAATAATATATATAATAAATAAAAATAGAATAAAAATAATATATTATTGATATTTAATGCAATCTTTTACTTTAAATTGAATAGAGTTTTCTTTAAACTTAAAAGATGTTTAAATCCGTTCTTTTTCTAAGCATGATATTTATTTTAAATTAATTTACTTGTACCAACTGTTTTGTAACTACTATTGGACTAACTATATATGCCCCTTATCTATACAGGAATTAAATTAATTACTTTTATCAGTTGAAAAAAACAAATAAAGATATTAAATTAGTAATATTATTTTAAAGATATATCAATATAAAAATACAACTTTAAAATTGAACGAATTGATAAAAATATAGTTTCTTTTTATATATAGTACTTAAGAAATATAAATTGTAGTTCAATATGTCCTTTTAATTCTCGTGAATAGTTAGTGATTCTCGTGAATATTCTAAGTGAATTAAAATAATATACCACTGATTGGAGATTAGATAAAGTGGCTACACTGTATTCACATAATTTTGTTAACAGATTCAATATACTTACTGACCAAAGAGAAAAACTGATATTAATTCCTTATTTATAAAGAGGTAGATGTTTCTGTATATCGATTCTATGATATTTAATCCATCAAGTCTATTCTTTATATTATAATTTAAAATGGGGAGCTTTTACTAAAACTATGTGAAACGTAAATAATTCCTTCCTTTACAACTAAATTTAAATAGATGAATGAGATTCTAATCTATTTTCAAATCTATTAGTTGGATTAAGAAATAAATATTATCTTCTAAAATTTTAATAGATACCGAGCTAATAGCAAAAGCTGTTAATCTTCGGCTTTCTGAAAGCATGATTGAATTTCATTGTCAGCTACGCACCTCTATATTGATTTTTCTTAATTTATCTTAACCAGATATTCGATGAAGCGATATGAATTTATCTCCTCAGTAATTCCAATGTGGTTACCATAAAAGACATGGGTGAATTTTGGAAGTTAAAAAACAAAGGATCATGGAATCTCTGCTCACCATTTGAATTGAGGATCGATTACTTTTAGAATTTATCTATCTCTTCTGTAATTTTAAATGTGACTATCATTAAAGACGTAGATGAATTTTGGCGGAGAAACCAAGCGCATATGTAATATCTTCTCCCACTTTTAATACTGGATCAATGCTTTTAATTAAATGAATGAAATATATTCGAAAATGTTTCCTCCAATGTAAAACCAGAGATCGATTTTAAAATTTATCCAATTGCTTTGTAAATATTGCTTTATATGTAATAAATTCCCTACATAAAGACGTAATAGAAATAATCATCTAGTTTATATCCAAGCTGAATAAGAGATACAAACTTATGTGTTAACAAAGCTCATTTGAATATTTAGTTCTCAAAAGTCAATGCTTTCACGTGATTTCATTATCAACAGAGCTTATGGCAATGGAAAAGTAAACAATAATCAAAAGTCATTTACTTGCACGCAAATCAGTTGTAAAAACCCACTCGATGAATACATTTACGCAACCAACTCATTTAGCAATATAATTTAAAGCCAAGATCATGGAGTTTTTTTTTTTTTTTTTTTAGTGGACAAATCGACGACTCATTTGATGTAGGACACCTTTTTATTCATTATGCATTATTACACAAAGCATTCTATGGAAAGGAAAAGGCAAGATAATGCAGTCAAATATTATATTTATAACTCTCATTAAAACAGAATAGAAAACGAGGCATGCTTTTGTGATATAAATAAAAAACAGACAAAAGCAACCAATGCGTCAATATATATATATACAGGAAATATAAGTCCAATCACTTTTTTTCTATGTGAATTTGGAAATCAAAATCAATAATTGTTTATTCTTTGTTATATTTTCTAAATTTATATTTTAAACTAAATTTAATTATTCTGCTCAAAATATGTTGTTATGAAAGGAAAAGGCAAGATAAGGTAGTCAAATATTATATTTATAACTCTCATTAAAACAGAATAAAAAACGAGGCATGCTTTTGTGGTATAAATAAAACGCCAGCAAGAGCAACCCAATGCGTTTAAAAAAAAAAAAATACAGGATATTTAAGTCCAATCACTCTTTTCTATTTGAATTTGGAAGTCAAAATCGATAATTGTTTATTCTTTGAAATATTTTCTAAATTTCTATTTTAAATTAAATTTAATTATATTGCTCAAAATATTTTGTTAAGACCATTCTTCTTCATTGGCGTAACAGCCCCATGTTGGGCCAAGGCCGTATGCCTGCTGGCAGATTTCGAGACAAGAGATGTTTTCTTTTTACGGAGTAGGCTTGCCAACCCTACGCCCAACTCTCTTCAGCCATATTAGACCGGAATCTACGGTTTAAAGTAAATTCCGAACCATTACAAACATCCATGGCACAGCCGGGACTCGAACTGTGGCACCCAGCACCAGAGCGCTAGGCACTAGGCCATCATACCTCTATTATGACCATTGCATAAACATAAAATATTTTAATTAAAAAAGGATTTATTACATATTAATCGATAAATATCTTAATATAAAAGTATAAAAAAAAGTTAGATAATGCAGTGCGATATTATTGACTGTTGTAATATACGAAAATTAAGTTAAACGTATTTCCCAAATTCCCATAGGAACCACATTGCGTTTGACTATAAGAAAGTATCTAAAAAGAACATTTGTTTAACTAACATTTAAATATAAGATCGCATTTATATAAATTATAGCCTGCGGCCACCATTAAAGGAGATAATTAGACTAAATTATAAAATAATTGTGTTAATTACACGTTTCATTATTCAAACTACTTTTCTCAAAGTGCATTCAGCTTTTAACTAAATTCGTTTCCTTATGTAAAGAATGCTGTTCCCTTGAATACTTAATTAAAATTTCAGACTATTTTCTACTTTATGTCATTTCATTTGGAATTAAAGGAAAACTTGCTAAATTCATAAACAAGTTTATTAAAAAAGAACAGAAAATAGAATAAATGAAATATTTAAAATATATATATATATATATGTCTTAAAAAATAGAGTTTAAATTAATTTAAAAATTAAATTTGAATAAATATAATATTTTATATTCGTAATGAATTTCTTGAAACAGAAATTTAAGTTCTTTTATCTCTAGTATTTCAAGGGCGCCCTAGTGGCCAAGTGGTTAGCTCTCTGGCCTTTGGTATCACAGGCTTCAGGTTCGAATCCTGATGGTGGCATGGATGTTTGTTAGTAGTTCGGAATCCACTTTAAACTATAGGCCCCGGTCTGTTTAGCCCTCTTGTGCACAAGATGACCAACCAAACCAAACTAATATTTTAAGAGCATTTGGATAAATTGAGATAAAGCAGCATCAGTGAGCATACATCTCAAAGCACCTAATTAAGTCAAGTCAATTCAAGTCAAAACAGAAATTCATTTATTAGGACCAATATAAAATTGCATGCGTTTCATAATTTTTCTAGAAATTCATTTTCTTTGAACCAATATAAAAATCGAATGCGCGTTTATAATTTTCTACTTTCATACAAAGCTTTTATTTTTATGAATTTAAAATCTATTTTAATATTCAATAAAATTAATTTTTAATAGATAATAAGTTTAATATTAATTAATTATTTTAATAATAATTAATTATTTAGATTTAAAATCTATTTTTTAAATCTGTTTTCCATACTAAGCTATAATTTTTGATATGAATTTTTATATAAAACAAGAAAAAGAATTAGAAAAAATCTTATGTTTAAAGAAAAATTTTAATGCACTTTAACAATTTTATGGAATAATTTCGGCTCTTCTCCCGAAATATATGAAAAAAATTAAATACCAAAAAGTCAATTATTAATTGAAACTCAAATTTGTTAAGTAAGACAGAATAATCTTCCTACATTGACTTCGGACTTGTCTTTTCGTGGTTTAAACTTTCAAAAGGTGGACTTGATAGCCGAGTGGCTAGCGCTCTGCGTTCGGTACCCACAGGGTTCGAGTCTCGGAGGGGGCCATGCATGTTTGCAGTGGTTCGAATTCACTTTAAACTGTAAATCCTGATCTAATATGATCGTAGAGCATTTTGGCGGTAGTGTTACTCGCGTCCGTAGCATATCTTCAAGCTACACGTGCCCCCTGGGTAGTGCTAAATGAGTAACGTCGGTGTAGCCCTTACTTATGACATAAAGATAACTGTCCCAGTATTGCCAGTTGCATTAAAAAAAAAACTTTCAAAAGGAATTCTGCTTATTTCAGTTTATTTACTCTGGTGACGAAAATAAAGCAAAACTAATATTTCAGGAAAAAAGGCAATTTTACGTAATAGTCTTGTAAAAGAGAAAATATATTTACAAACCATTTTTCAAGCGAAGTATTTTAATTATCGAAAAAAAATGTAACACTTTTATAGCCGGCGAAAAAATTTTAAGTGAATTATTTTGAAGTTATTACTTTATATCTTATTTAATTTAACTTCATATTTCATCAGAAATTTGCAATACAATTAGGGAAAAACTTTTTATTTTCACGTAAAACCATTATAGTAATACAAAATTTAACAATATGGAAGTCAATGATAGATTGACATGAATTTTAGCAATAAACTTCACTGTCATTGAGTTAGTTGCAAGGGTATTTTTTAAATTTTCCTCAATACTTTTAAATCTAATAAAATTACTCTCACTTAGGATAGACTTCTAAGAGAGAAGTTTATCCTTTTTCCCTATTGTGGGCAGCAGGCTCTTCATTACTGAACCCAGAGTAGCGCTAAATCTGATTTGATGAATGGTAAAAAACTTAAGGTCAATATTCTAGTATTAAAACAAAGAATATAGAAATACCAAAATTAAATTCTATTACATTAGAAAAATCAATTTGAAATCAAAAAAAAAAAAAATATAAGTTCTTTTTCTGCTTTATCATTAAAAAGTCGTTTTTAATTTTGAAAACCAATCGTAAAGTTTAAACTTGGTGGAAATTTTCAAGATTTTTATTGTCTTTCTGATACAAGGCTCGTCTTTATTTCTGTATGCGTATCTCTGTTGAAAAAATAACATCATGCCAAAAACTAAACTTCACTATTATTCGTTATCTCTAATTTAGGTAAGATATATCTTTCCCCGTCAACTTTAATTAATCAATATAATACAAAAATGACAATATAGAAATATAAAATTAAAAACAAATTGTGATTATATGAAACAACAATAAAGAAATCCCTCCAAAATTGCCATTGCTTTTATATTTTAGCATCCAAAATAAGATTAGGTTATGAAACTTACATGCAAAAATCACCTGTTAAGTCTAAATGAGGAAAAAAAAAAAATCCCAGATTTTTAAAATATTTCACTTTTCAAAACAAATTAGATCACTTCTTTACAGTCCATTTTCTACGAGCAATATAGCGGAAGATCTTGTCTTTATTTCTGCATGCTTATCGCTGTTGAAAAAAAGCCTCATGCCAAAATCAAAACCTCACAATTATTCGCTATCTCTAATTTAGGTAAGATATATCTTTTTTCTCCCTAAACTTTAATTAATTAATATAGTACAAAAATGACATATAAAAACAACAACAAAGGAAACCCTCCGAAATTTCTATTGCTTTTATATTTTAGCATTAAAAATGAGATTTGGGTTCCGAAAGTTACATGCTAAAAATCACCTGTTAAGTCTAAATAAGGGAAAAAAATCCCAGATTTCAGAATATTTCCTTTTTTCAAATCTCATTAGACCACTTCTTTACGATCCCTTTTCTACGAGCAATATAGTGGAAGGCCTCGTCTTTATTTTTGTATGCTTATCGCTGTTGAAAAAAATAACCTCATGCCAAAAAAACAGAACCTCACTATTATTCGCTATCTCTAATTTAGGTAAGATTTATCTTTCACCATTTAACTTTAATTAATCAATATCGTACAAAAAGGACAATATAGAAATATGAAATCAAAGACAAATTGTGATTATATTAAACAACCATAAAGAAATCCCTCCAATATTTCCATTGCTTTTATGTTTTAGCATCCAAAATGAAGGTTACATGTTAAAATCACCTGATAAATCTAAATAAGGGGAAAAAATCCCAGATTATAGAATATTTCCCTTTTCAAATCTCATTAGACCACTTCTTTACGGTCCCTTTCCAACGAGCAATATAGTGGAAGGTCTTGTCTTTATTTCGCTGCATGCATCGCACCAGAAAAGATCAGCACATGCAAAGAGGCAAAAAAATCGCTATTGCCCCTTTCATCAAAACGCAATTTCATTACATCAATGCAGCGTGTTCTGATGCTTGGAGGGTCTGTTTACTCTTATAAAAACAGAACCACGTGGTAACGGCAGTAAGGAGAGATCGATTTCCCGGCTCTCCCCCAAACCCCTTTGGTCTAGCTTCGTTCGCAGCCGCAATATTTCTCAGTAAAAGGCCTTTTTCATTGATCCCCTATGGCAATACGTAATAAAAAAGTAATCGAGAACCGTTCGTGGCGGTTACTGATAACAGCACTTCGGAAACGACTGGGTCTTTATTTGAAAAGAATTATTCCTGAAATGCTGCTAAAGCTTGTTTAGAAGGACAGAGACTTTTTTTTTTTAACCTTTACTGGAATAGTATGTTTTATGGAAGGCGGTAGTGAGACAAAAGAACTGTACAAAGTGTTACTGTGCCATAGGATGTGATAGTTTTAAATTTACATTTAAAGTTAGCATTGTAATTATAGTAGGATTTGAAAGGGGAAATGACGTATAATTAATGAAAGATTAAATATATATTTTTGAAGAACTTCGTTAATAAGCCATGTTAATATGAAATTCAGTGATTGTCTTCAATTAGGCCTCGATATACAATTAGCTTCTCATTTACGTTCTTAAATTAATGATTGGCTTATAAAATATATATTTTAAAATAATTTCGATGTTTTTATACTTGGTTGAATCTATTGTAAGATCCCATTTTTATAAGCTTTAATGTCCTGTTTTATTTACCTCAAAGATAAACTTTAAAAAATCCTCTAAGTGAGAAGGTAGATGCAATTAAATTTTCATTACTCAACTCTTCGAAGTACATCAATAACCTCTTCGGAAAATGAATAAGCCAAGGTAATATGAAATTTAGTGTATATGAAGACCTAGTTGAAGAATTTAATTAGGTCTTCTTATAAACTGCATATCACATTAGGTCTTCATGTACACTGTATATCACATTAGGTCTTCATATACACTGTATATCACACTTCACACTGTATATCACATTAGGTCTTCATATACACATATACACTGAATACACCTAATTCTTCAATTAGGTCTTCATATACAGTTAGCTTCTCATTTACATATTTAACATTACATTTCTTGAATTAATGATTTACTTATAAAATTAATATTTTAAAACAATTTTGACGTTTTTTTATTCTCGGTTGAATCTATTATAAGATCCCATTTTTATAAGCATTAATGTCCTGTTTTATTTGCCTCAAAGTTAAACTTTAAAAATCCTCCTAGTGGAAAGATTAAAGCAATTAAATTTTTATTACTAAACTCTTCGAATTACATCAACATTCTCTTTGGAAAATAAGTAGGAGATCATTTTCATATTTTATTTTTACCAGGCTATCAATTAATTTGAAGTGCGCTTAAATTTCAATATTTGATAACATGATCATTTTACTGTCATCTTTAAGTATACTTTAACCGAGCACTTGTGTAATCGCTCACTTGAGCCACTAGCGAAAGCAATTGATTAAGGTAGTCCCATTTGCCTTGCTCACTTTCTGAGACACACCACCAAGACAGAAGCATCGAAAAAAGAAAGCTCGTACACACACACGAGAGTCATCTGTATAGCTTACAGAACATGTTATTATTCATGCAAGACATGATGGAGCCTGAGTGGAGGATCTCCAGCGAAACTCAAAAAGTCCTTTGTTACGAATTGGACACATGCCTAAAATTGCAAGCTATTCTTCGCAAAATTTTACAAGGGTGTATTTGTCTGAAGATAAGTTGCTGTGAGAAAGACGACGTAGTTATGGAAAAAAATCATACACAGAAGGGAAAAAATAACGAACAACTGATGTTTGAGATTTATGCTATTTCTTTTGCAAAATATGTGATTAAAGGACTAGTTGAAGTTTTTAGAATTTCTCTAAGCTTAAAAATATCTGAAATAAATATTGTTCACGCATTTTGTTTTGCATATTGTATATCATTTCATATCTACAGGGATGATTTCTTTAAAATGGAAAGCAAAAATAACGTACTTTTTGTTTTATTAAGTTTTAATTACTTTTATGTAGATGATATAGAGTATTATTATCAGCTATCAAGAAAACAATTAGAAAAACAGTAAATAAAAAAAAAGAAGGTATTTTATACATGGATGAGTTATTGAGCTTCAGTTGATATTCAGTTGTTGTTGAGCTTTGATGAATATGTACGAATAAAAAGATTTCGTACAGTTCAGACATACTGGTTCTTTGCTTTTTTTCCTAATGTTGACAGTTTCTTTCATGCAATTTTTATCACGACATCTTTGCAGGAATTTTTGTTTCATTTTTTAGGATAGGTCACTACGCTAAAAATGCAACATCTTGTTTAACCTTACAATATTTGCAAAACCATGTACAATATTTACACACAACAACATTTTCATAAAATATTATCAGTGCTGTAGGGCAGTGTAAAATATTATCATATTAGAATAAAACATTATCAGTGCCGACATACGATGAGTTATTGTTCGTTTTTATTGTTGAAGGATTTTGTAGTAAATAGATTCCAGAAATATTACTTTTGTTTCAGATCAAAATCGTATATATATATATTCGAAGAGATAAAGCATTGGTTAATAAAAAACGATTACTTGACACTAGTGGGGAAAAAAATCACAATATATTTAAAATATAAGATAAAAAATGTCAAAATAGTGTTTTTATAATATTAACTTTTCTTTTTTTTTTTTTTTTTTTTTTTTTTGCAATAAAATTCAAAAGTGATTGTAAGATCTAATTACCAAGCATGACATCTTGAAACTCCAAACTAAGACAGACGTCGAGATTCTGAAAAATAAAAGGTTCAGTTTGAGTTGATACATAAAGCAAAATAAATTGCTTTTCCAAAATTAAAATCCATTTTTTTTTTCAATCAGAAATGTAAAAAAGCAAATTACATTGTTATTTTTAGAATGAAAAAAAAAAAAAAATCAATTATCAAAAGATTCATTTAGTTTCAACTAGCAAAGAAGGGGGAAAAAAAATGTTGCCAAAACAAGAAGTTTCTGTTTACATAGCATAATGGGGAAAAAAATCTTTTTTTTTTTTCCTTTTCGGAATCATTATAAAAGGCGGAACATCAGCATTTTGATTCATCAAAATGAAACATAGCTACTGTCAGCGTTGATTGATATTTTATCTAATGGATTTAATTGATCTTCAGTGTTCATTAATTGACTTAAGAAAGTTCGTATAAGGCATTGGTTTTTTTTTTCATATTTCTTTTGCATTTATTTAAATGAGGTTTCCATTACATTGATTATAAAGTTCTATTTTTAATATTATTCCTGAAACCCGTAATAAATCTCATGAAACATCAAAATTTTAAGTACAATTTATTTTATCACAATGAATATATTATGTGCATAGAAAAAAATTCAAATTTATTGCTTTTTTATGAGCTATAGATACAATTTTTGTTATACTTCTTATATTTTAGAAAAGAAATTATTAAATTATAAAACAATTACTATCACAAATTTAATTTCATACATTTTTTTTTTATATTTTTGATAGAATTATTTATTGGTATTAGTAATTTAGTTATTTTTTTGAATAACAAATATGCTACATTTGTTATTCAAACATCTTGTTGGTGGTATAATTGTTAATTGCATATCACTGAAAAGATAATAAACTTTTTTTAAATACCTTATATTTTGCTTTTATTGCAATTAAATCTATTCTAGTAGTAAAGAAAAAATTAAAACGTTGAAAATTATTTATCACAAAATTCCATAACATCAAAACTAAGAGCTCGCCATATGAGAGTATTGGTCATATTTCATTAAATATAATAAATTTGACTATTCAATATCGTAACGTTATAATTGCAGGGCCATTATCCAGAAAATATAACTCAAAAACACCTTCAGACGTCACATCAAAAATTGTATAAGACGAACAAGTTTCACAAATGTAAGAACAAGCATTTGTCTTGAACTTAAGAAATTTGTTCATTCCTAATTTATTATAACCGTACAATTGCCGATTGTATGGGCCATGCTCGATAATCATTGTTGATATATATATATATATATATATATATATATATAATGAAAAATATTCTAAATTGACCTAACAAAAATTGTATAAGGCGAACTTGCTCTATTTGAGAAAAATTGAATAATTGAAGAACTAGTATTTGCCTTGAATGTATGAAGATTTCTTCCTAATTTATCATTAATTTGATTTGTAATGCTTAATTTCCACTTATGTGAACCTTATTGTATACTCTTTATATATACTTTTTTCGGGTTATATACACATTTATATTAAATTAAAATATTCGCTTCAGATAGAGGTCAATATTTCAAATTGATCTGACAAAAATTGTATAAGACGAATTTGCGAAAAATGTAAAGAAGTAGTATTTGTCTTTAATGCATAGAATATTCTATTTACTTGTTTCGTAATGCTCAATTGCTAAGTAAGTGCTATATATACCTTGTACATCTGTTATTATAGTGGTTCGTCGAATTATTCTCGACTTAAAAGACAATATATATTTTTATTTATACAAATTGCCTTAAAATATTTTATGCCGAAAAGGATAAATAGCGTTATATAATGTTTGAAAACGCAAATGAGGATAAACATAAATAATTGATAGATTTCTAATAGCTACCAATGGCTTTATTGGAATTCAATCCATACAAACGCTTTCAAATTGATCATGATTAATGTTCATGCAAGACATTATTTACTACACAACAATTATTATTACAACACGTAATTTATTACACTACAATTCTTTTTCTCACATTTACAATGCACATTTTAAATATTTGAAGGAACCAGGAAAAAAAAAAATCGCCAAATTTGATGGACAGGAAAGCATTAGAAAGGAAAAATTACACATTGATGAAAAGCACTGAGGCCACTGATTCTTTCCTTCAATGATATCCTCTTTGCAGCAATTTTAAATTTTGAAACAAAATCCGTGGATTTAAACACCCTTTGCCCTTTATTTATGTTTTCATCTTTATTCATGCAGTTTGGATTTTTTTTTTTAATATCTTTATAGGAAATTATTTTTAGAGATTATAAAAAACAGAAGAGTTTTGTTGACATCCATTTGATTGTTGAAGAATTCAAATTGTAAAATCTCAATCAAATATCTCGGCGTAGCAATTTTCTCATAAAATAGTGCTTTCATCTTTATTCATGCCGTTTGAATTTTTTTAATATCTTTGTAGGAAATTATTTTTAAAGATTAGAAAAAACAGAAAAGTTTTGTTGACATCCGTTTGATTGTTGAAGTATTCAAATTGCAAAATCTCAATCAAATATCTCGGCGTAGCAATTTTCTCATAAAATAGTGTTTTCATCTTTATTCATGCCGTTTGAATTTTTTTTTAATATCTTTGTAGGGAATTATTTTTAGAGATTAGGAAAAAAATAGAAGAGTTTTGTTGACATCCATTTGATTGTTGAAGTATTCAAATTGTAAAATCTCAATCAAATATCTCGGGGTAGCAATTTTCTCATAAAATAGTGTTTTCATCTTTATTCATGCCGTTTGAATTTTTTTGAATATCTTTGTAGGGAATTATTTTCGGGGTAGCAATTTTTCTCATAGAGATTTGATTTTTTTAATATCTTTCTAGGAAAAAAAGATAGAAGAGTTTTGTTGACATCCGTTTGATTGTTGAAATATTCAAATTGTAAAATCTCAATCAAATATCTCGGCGTAGCAATTTTCTCATAAAATAGTGTTTTCATCTTTATTCATGCCGTTTGAATTTTTTTTTTTATATCTTTGTAGGAAATTATTTTTAGAAATTAGAAAAAAATAGAAGAGTTTTGTTGACATCGATTTGATTGTTGAAGTATTCAAATTGCAAAATCTCAATCAAATCTCTCGGTGTAGCAATTTTCTCATAAAATAGTGTGCGGATCATTTTTTAAAATGTCTCTATCGTGCTGCTTCAGTGAAGCATGCATTATATATTATATTATACGGCCCTAACCTTTTGTAAGCAAAATCTACACGAATGGTGAAAGGCTGACAGAATGAATTGTATTTGATTGTACTTACAAGTTAGAATCGTCAGAGCATAGATTAAATTACTTAATATATCTCGAAAGAAATGACGGATAGCCTCTCTGTCACCAGTTTCTTTACGAACGATGATCGAGACAGTCTTAAATGTTGCATTTCACGCAGCATTTCCATTATTAACAACAAACATGGCGCTTGTCATGCGATGTTTTTGAATAATGCCATCGCTTCCTAACAATGCCTCGGTTGATTTAAATATAGCATGCTAATTTATTCTACATGTAGGGCACGAGGCTTTAGTAATAAATTAATTTTGTAAAAAAGGGAGACGTTATTGGCTATTCTGTGTAGAGGCAAGCAATAAACTCATACATTTATTAAATGCATTTGAAAAATTGATAATTGTTTTTTTGCTCCAGCCTTCATTTTGCTATTTCCTTTTTCAACTTAATAAATTTATACACGTTTCACATATATATTAATTTTACTGAATCTTACTTAATTTTTACTTAATTTTACTGAATCTTACCTAATTTTTATATAATTTTACTGAATATATATTTTAGGTATATGTAGGGCACGATGCTTTATTAATAAATTAATTTTGTAAAAAAGGGAAACCTTATTGGCTATTCTGTGTAGAGTAAAGCAATTAACTCATACATTTATTAAATACATTTGAAAAATTGATAATTTTTTGGCTCCAGGCTTAATTTTGCTATTTCCTTTTTTAATTTAATCCTTTTACACACATTTCATATATATAATAATTTTACTGAATCTTACTCAGTTTTACTTAATATATATTTTAATTTTACTTTCACATCTAATTTTACTGAATTATTTTCCCATTTTTATATAAAAACTGGCACTATATTAAAATACATTTATATTTTACTTTCATTAATCGGATATTTTAATAATATCAATAAATGGTATTCTACAATCTTTAATTATTAATATTAATTCATTATTCTAGTATTACAAGTCTATTATTCTAAACTATTGTTTAAATTTAAGGAATTTTAAAGGCTTTTAGTATGAATATCGTAATCATAGAATTAATAATTAAAATAGACATAAAACATGGAGAAAGTAGAATTGAATAAATAAAACAAAGCGTATTTTTTTTATACATGGAATTTAAAAAATATTTTATTGACATAATGTTTTTAATTATTTTTATTAGTTTAGGTTTAAAATATAAATGAAATTTCAATGGTTAAAAAAACGACATTTCTATACATCAACATGAATATTGATGACAGCATTTAAAAACTTCATTTCGTAAAATCATTTTATCAGATTATACTATGATTGTTTTTAGAAAAATTAAAAATTCTTTAAAGAGGAAAAATAGTTTAAACATTTGAAAATATTATAAATTAATCAAAATTCATTATCATTCTTTTATTTCCTCGTGAAAAATTTGTTTTAAAAACTCCTGAAATTTAAATTTCGAAATAAATATTTAAAATTTGTAACAGAAAGGATATCGCTGTTTTAAACACTATGCATGTTATTTTATTTTTATTTATTTATTGTATTGCTATATGAACTTATTTAAGTAACATTTGAAAATGAAAGCATACAAGCTAGTTATTGAAAGCAGTTTCTAACATTATTTTCGCTTCGTATATAATAATCATTCATGATATTCATAATATTTGTTCGTTATATTCAAAATATTCTTTCATTATATTCAAAATATTCTTTCATAATATTCAAAATATTCTTTCATAATATTCAAAATATTCTTTCATACTATTCAAAATATTCTCTCATAATATTCAAAATATTCGTTCATAATATTCATAATATTCAAAATATTCGTTCTTAATATTCATAATATTCGTTCTTAATATTCAAAATATTCGTTTATAATATCCGTTCTTAATATTCCTAATATTCGTTCTTAATATTCATAATATTCAAAATATTCAAAATTTTTTTTAGAATAGAAAGTGTTTCCTCAACATTATACAACGCAAAAAGATATGAATTAACTTAAAATAATCAGAAAATACGTAGGGGAAGAAACTAGATTTGCGATAAGACTACTTCATAAAAATGGACCACTTTTACATGGTTTTGCGCCTCGTACTTTAACATTTGTGTCCTATTCTCAATTCTAAAGACACACGCACATTTGACTTTCGTTTTCCACTGTTCATTCTCTGCGTGTTTTCTGAAGGTCACCTAACTTTTGCTTCATGGTCCGTTGGAAACCAGCCGTACGAAAAAATGGTCGATTATAAACTCGCAAGGTAAACGCCCATGATCGAAAAATCATATTACCGTTTGCATTCATCACGAGAACCGCAGAGCTAGGTATTTACTCGAACAAAAGAACAAAAATCGTTAAGTAACAGAATAGGTCATTGCAGGTTCCAAATTCAGGATTTAAAAACATGTAACACTTACTGTAAGAAATGCAAGCATTTCTATTTTTGTAATATTGAACCAAGTACTTCACTAAAGCCTTTTGTCATTTTTTTAAAGGTTTTAAATCTCGTAATTCAAAATGCTTTAATTAATCATAAAAAGTCAAATATTAATATTCGTATAATTTGCACATCTTTGTGTGTAATAACATTTTAGAAAAGAGAATAAAGATAATAATTTAGTATGGAAAGAAGTATTTATGTATTTAATTTGTATATTTACAACTCCTTAATATTTCACAGAAAGTAACAGAATAGGTCATTTCAGAATCCAAATTCAGGATTTAAAAATACGTAACACTTACTGTAAGAAATGCAAGCATTTCTATTTTTGTAATATTCAACCAAGTACTTCACTAAAGCTTTTTGCCAGTTTTTAAATTTTAAATCTCTAATTCAAAATACTTTAACTATTCACAAAAGGTCAAATATTAATCTTCGTATATTTTGCACATCTTTGTGTATAATAACATGCACAAAAGAGAGTAACTTAGTATGGAAAGAAATATTTATGTATTTAATTTGTATATTTACAACTCTCTAATCATTCACAGAAAATAACAGAATCCAAATTCAGGATTTAAGTTAAGAAAAACACGTAACACTTACTGTAAGGAATGCAAGCACTTTTTATTTTTTGTAATATTCTACCAAGTACTTCACTAAAGTTTTTTTGTCAGTTTTTAAATCTCCTAATTCAAAATGCTTTAATTAATTATAAAAAGTCAAATGTAAATCTTCGTATATTTTGCATATCTTTGTGCATAATACCTTATGCAAAAGAGAATAATTAAGAAAAGAAGTATTTGGGTATTTAATTTGTATATTTACAACTCCTTAATCATTCACAAAAAGGAGAACAGAAAGTAACAGAATAGTAGGTCATTTCGGGATCCAAATTCAGGATTTAAGTTAGGAAAAAAATCATAATACTTACTGTAAGGAATTCATGCACTTTTAGTTTTGTAATATTCAATCAAGTACTTCACTAAAGCTTTTTGTCAGTTTTTAAATCTCGTAATTTAAAATGCTTTAACTAATCTTAAAAATCAAATAAGATCACTATAAGAAGATTACTATAATCATAATAGTAATCTTCGTATATTTTGCACATTTTTGTGTATAATAACTTACACAAAAGAGAATAATTTAGTATGGACAGAAATATAGATGTGTTTAATTTGTACATTTACAGCTCCTTAATCATTCACAGAAAGAAGAAAAAAAGATATTTCCACCTTTCAAGAATGATGAAAACACAACAATCAAAATTCACAACAGAATGATTACACAAGATAACAATCAAAATAATTACATTATCATACATCATAATCTATTTAAAATAAGACTGTCTCGTCAGAAGTAAGCTATAAACTTGCGTGAGGACAAAAGAATTATGACGATGCTGTTTATAATACGGAAAAAAGTGCCATATACACTTTAAGAACATTTTTTTCTTTTTTTGTTTTTAATTTTGATATTTTTTTCATTTACGCTTTATTAAAAAAAAACATAAGCTATTATATTGAGATTCAATTAAAAATAAATGCAAGTCATTTAGTTTAAAAAAAAAAAAAACGATAAAAATTAGTTTGCTTATATTTTTTTTAATTTGAGATTAAAAAAATAAACGATAAAGAATTAGTTTGTTTATAGTTTTTTTTTAGTTTGAGGTTAAAAAAACAAACGATAAACGATTGGTTTTGTTTATAGTTTGTTTGTTTTTTTTAGTTTGAGATTATAAAAAAAACAATAAACAATTTGTTTTGTTTAGAATTTAATATTTTTTAATTGAATTAGTTTTAAATTGAGAACTCAACCATTTAAAATTGAAGCATAAATTTAAAATATTACACATTAATATTAATAACGAACATAAAAAATAAACACCTAAAGAATTCAAGAAGTTTTTTGAAATGCAGACCTTTTTCTTATGTGTGTTTTATTTTGTTTAAAAATAAATAAATAAAAGGGGTCACAAGTAAATTTAGTCGCATAAAAATAACAATTATATAATATTTATCTTAATAATTAGAAAAACAGATATAAATTTATAACGAATAAAATTGGAGTAATGGAAAAATGGAGAATTTCCTCTATTTTAAGAATAAATAGATAATGAAATGTTGAAATGTATAAAAATTTAAACTATAACTTTTTACATAAAAAAAAATTAACGAGAACATAATTCATTAAAAGTTAAAAACGTAATTGCACATCAGAAGTGGTTCCTCTTCCTTTCTTGCTTTAATTGCAATTTCCATTAATGCTGTTATTTCTCTTATTAGACATAATAAGTTCATAAAGAAATGCAAAAGATACAATGAGAGAAATAAAATCTTTGATCTTATATCAGCAACAATATTTGTAATGTTAGAAGATTACATGTTGCTAACTAATGTCGAAGCTGTTTTTCCAAATTATGTATAGTAATTAAAACACAGTATCGGGAAAAGCACACATAAATTTGATTTAAAATTTCAGAAAATATTTATTATATGAAATTTAGTGTTTGCTATGGCTCGGAAAAAAAAAAATCTCTTTTTTTTTTTTTAGAATCTTTACATCATAATTAGTCTTATATGAAAAGTTTAAAATGTCTTAAATATGTTTCAAATTATAATTTTCAAATTTTTTTTTTTATCTATTTATGAAAGGAGTTAACAAAATCCTTCAAATTAAAGTTATTTAACGTGAAGTTTTCATTTGAATAATAACGATAAAAAGAAATGCCTTAACAACATTTACAAGTCAATTTAGGTGACTGAATGGCTGCATTATTTACTGTTTACAAATATTCATCAATATTATTCGTTAACTAGATAGAATCGCTAAATATTTGCATTATTATCTTAAAATAATTGAGTACAGAAATTAATGTCTTAATTGTTAGCGACATCAGGAAACTGAATAGCAAATATTATTAAAAACGTTTTCATATTTTTACAGAAATCCATAATCTAACCTTTATTTATCAATAAAAACTTTTCCCTATTTTAATCAAGAAATTGATTGATCAGAGAAAAATTTTCTTGAAAATGAGATATTGATAGAAACTATAATGCGTAAGTTTCTTTTATGAGTCCCTTCATAAATCTTAAATTTTTTGTTAAAAATATAATTTCACATTTTACATACATATATAATTCACATACACAAGTCTTTCAATGCTCGAATTCAGGCAGAAATTTTAACAAATGATAAATAATTTTAAAAAAATTTGAGAAATGAAAAATTAACACATAATTATTAGATTTATTACGTTAAAAATGCATGCAGTCTTTTGTATTTCTTAATTAATTCAAAAATTAGTAAAACTTGAACTACTTAAACACATTTCGTAAAAGTTTTTCGTTTTTCGTAGTTTCTGTTTAAGTAGTTCCTAAACACATTTCTGTTTAAGTAGTTCCTGTTAGTAAACATGTTCTTTTCTCTAAAAAGGTTTGAATAAATGTTTTAAAAGGCTTGAATGATTGAAAATGCTCTAAACAAAATAAAATTGATGAAAAATTTTAAAAAATGGAAAATATTTCAGATAATTTCATTGAGGCAGAAATTTTAACAAACGATGAAATAATTTTAAAAATTTAACTATTAAAAAATTAATACATAATTATTCGATTTATTACGTTAATTTTATGCATGCAAATTCCTGTATTTCCTAATAAATTGAAAAATTTGTAAAACTTGAACTATTTAAACGCATTTCTGCTTAAGTAATTCCTGTTAGTAAACATGTTCTTTTCTCTAAAAGGTTTAAAAGGTTTGAATTATTGAAAATGGATCTTAACAAAATAAAATCGATACAAATTTTTTAAAAATGTGAAATATTTCAGATAGTTTCATTGAGACAGAAATTTAAAAAAAAAAATAAAATAATTTAAAAAATTTTAACAAACTCTTGTATTTCTTAATTAAGTGAACAAATTAGTAAAATTTGAACTACTTAAACACATTTCTGTTCAAATAGTTCAAGTTAGTAAACATGTTCTTTTTCTCTTCAAAGAAAGAGAGAGAAAAGAGAAAGAGAAAAAAATATTGAGATGGGACGACATACTTACAAATTGTCTTTCGAAGTCTAGCATTATTGCGGTGATAACAGTAGTTTATGATAGAATAAAACCATTTTTACCAAATTCTTTCATTTCTAACATATCAATTTATTCGGTTTAAGTGACATAATTGGATATTTCGAATCAGATCATTAGTTCACGTCATCATAATAAATTGATACAAATGATGTGATCAGATATTACTGGTTAAAATTTGTTCCCAATGATAGTTCTTCATAAGTGTTCTTGATCGTCTTGCCTAAATCATTTTGTGACGCATTTATTATGTATCACAAAATTTCGTCTGTCTCGTTAATAATTTTCTATCATGATCACGATATTAATTAAATATTTAATTTTTACAATGCAATGAATGCTAGTTTGAGATATCGTTTTTTAAAAAATTGTCGCTGTTGTTATTTAAGTATTAAAATTAGAAACATTTTACGGAATTTATTTAAAATATTTCATATTTAAGCAAAGGTATGAATTATGAGCATGATTATTTTTACCTTTATGGTAAATTAATTTAATGAAATCGTTAATGTTCCCTGAATATGCCCGAAAATTTTCAAGGTACTTTAATTACAAAAGTCAGTATCATTAGATATTTAAAGCATTACTAAACCTTATTTCCTTAATCAAAAAACAAGGATCAAAACAAGTTCATCATAAAGTAATAGCTCCTCAAAATAAGTTCTATATATTTTTGAATATGTTAACCATACATAGTGAATAATTTGATAAACATACTTTTTTATCATAAAATTTATCGAAATATGGAATATTTTATAAACATTTTCTGTAATTTTCGAATCAATAACTAAAAATAGTTATTTAAAAATTACACTTAATTTTTATTTAGGTATTGAATGTTTCTTACCTTCATAAATTTTTAAATTGAAAGAAATATTTAAAAACAAAATTTATTTGTTTGTTATTTATTTGCATGCTTATAGGAAACAAGTTTATATTTGTTATTTAAAAACTTTGCATATAAATATATACCAGAAATGATACAATAACATTCTTAAAAACTGCAATTTTTTTTTTCGATAAACTTAATGAAAATTTGATTTTAAAAATTATTGAATAACATATTAACTCCTTCATTTAATATCATTTTAATAATTGTTTTTATCTTTTGTGTTTGAATTTTTATAAAATTCTTATTATAAATTGTTGAATTTCAATTTATGAATCAACATCAAATCTTATTCAACATTCAGCATCAATATCTTATTCAACATTCAATATCAACATCTTATTCAACATTCAGCATCAATATCTTATTCAACATTCAATATCAACATCTTATTCAACATCAACATCTCATTCAACATCAGATCTGTATAAAATGCAAAATTTATTCCTCTAAAAAAGCATATGAAAGAAAAGAGTATTTTATTTTTAAGTTTTTAATGCTTTTTAGCTTGAAAATCTTAAATAGCCATTTAAAGACACTCAAATCCATTGTAACATAAAGTAAAAATTACATTTCAACATTGAAACCAAATTTTATTCTTACTGTAAAGGTAGTTAAATTTAAAGAAACTTCTGCTATGTCAAAATTTCTACTTCGGAGAATTCTGTTAGTTATAAATACGTTCTTAAACAGCTTCGTGTCCGAGTTGACCTTGAATGCTTGTAGCAGCCTTTAATGTGAGGCTCTTCTTCAGATAATAATCGTGCAATCTTAACACAGAATGCATATGTATGTTATGAAATTCAAGATTTCAATCTTTGACGTCTGCCATTCAAGGCAATTCAGGGTGGAAAGTTTTCGCTTACAATATCCCAATTAAACAGCTTGTTGGAAATTCAGATTTCAAAATGTTATGATGCATAACTTCTATGACTATACTAGATTAGATTAACACAAAAACTACAACTAAAACTGCGCAACTTTTGTATATAATGCATATTATCAATTGTACAAAATTATATAATTATATTTCGAACTTAGTAGATCCATATATAAACCGAAATAAAAAAAATAGTTTTTGTAATGTTCGTTATTTATGGCAATCTGTTATTATTTCTGGTGTATGTTTTTTTTTTCCGTTAGTTGGGCTCAAATTTCGCCAACATCAGTTTTTTGTTTTAGCGACGACGCATCAAATCAGCAATATAAACAATTTGGAAAATAGAACTATTCATTTTCATAAAACGAATAACTCATTCCATTTTAAATAATTTTTTTCCCATAAACCTAAGAAATAAAAACTAAATAAATAAAAATCTGCTTTATTTAGCGATATTTGGCGGTTTATCACTTGCGCACGGCTAACGGAAAAGTACCTATGTTTTTTTGCGAGATTAGTGGATCAGCATACAAACCGACTACCGTAGTTTAGCTTTAGAAAATTTTAAAAACATTTTCGGCTTATATAGGGAAACATATATAACTGTACACCCACAGTGTGTTTTCATGAATTGTACAATTTTTCATGCAATAAAAAGAAATAAATGAAACAAATAAAACAATAAATAATTAAAATGAATTAAAAAAAAAACTTTAAGAACGTTAGTAGTAAGTAAATTAGTTTTATCAAATGTTTTTAAATTACGATAATACGATATTTAGTTAATATCATGAATAACTTATTAAGTTGCATTTGCATCTTCTAACATTTAACATGTCTTTTCTCATCAGTTTCAAGAAAGAAAAAACTACTGATTACTAGAAATAAAAAGACTTGTAATAAAACTCCCAAAATTTTAACTGAAAATAAAACGAAATATTGAAACTATTTAACTGACAAAAAGTTTTTAATTTTATTTATCAATAAATATATTTCATGACAAACTATTAAGAATGTAAATGAAAGTTCTATGCAAATTTATTTTAACTTATTTATGATATCCATTATAGATTATCCTGAATAATTTTTTTGTATAAAAAATATTAGCATTTGCATTAAAAACCTTTGAAATACTAGAATAAATAACTGAGGCAGTAATGAATGAAAATGAAACGTTTCGTTTTTAAATTATAATTGAAAACAAAAATAACATACAAAGTAGATTTTTCAACATATTAAAAATTATAAACCTTCAACTTGTGTAAAAATTGACAGAATTACAGAACAAATAAATAATATTCAGTTCTTCAATGCAACATTTAAAACGTTATAACTATTTGAAAAAGTTATTTTTTTCCGTTCGAAATTTGCGGCTTGATGGCCAATTGGCAATGTCTATGGCCTTTGGTGCTTCAGGAATTCATGTTAAACTGTAGGACCCGGTCTAATTTGCCAACAGCGTTCAAAAAAAAAAAAAAAAAAAAAAAAAAAAAGAAAAGAAAATGACCGTAGCTCGACAAACCGAACCTTTCAAAAATTTTAGACAAGAGTTTAATTAAAAAGTATTGACGCTATATTTTTAATCAGAACATGCTATACTCTGATTTCTATTTATGTAATTATTGTAATTTCTTTCTAAATCGTGATCCTTTTTATTTAATCAATTTTTTTATAAACAGCGTATAAAATATATAATGGTGATCCATTTCTTTTGTTTACTTAAATAATTTTTATTTATAGTAGTAATACACTGCTTACATGAAGCTGAAAGAGGTTATCGTAAAATCAAAAGCGCATACTTAGTGATTTTTTATTTAAACTTCTCACAGTAAAAAATTGAAACACCAAGTTTTCTGTACCCTACCTCCGTAAAAAATAATGTCCTAATAAATATTATAATTAATATTTTTAGGCTGGTATGGGAACAAATTTAGTAAGCTGCTAAGACTATAACTATAAGGATGTATTTTAATCATTTTTTAAATATCCTGCAATTATTTTTTATTCGTAAGAGCTGTTTCCTAAGCATAGTTCGATCACATTCTTTCATCACTTTTTAAATGAAGAAAGTACATTTTAATTTTTTATTTGATTACTTTTTTTTTTTCATGATGTATAGATTGCTATCTATACATTTAATTAACCAAATATAATTAAATAATAGCTGTAGCAATCAATGTAGCGTAATCGGTCCACCCTGCGTACCAATCCATGAAGCGTAATCCTTCCATCCTACGTAGCAATCCATGTAGTTGTTGAGCGTCAATGGTAAATTACGAATAAGCCGATGTTGTGTATTCAGTAAAACCATTTCTTTACGTTTTCATAAATACAAGGGTATTTTGTGTATTTGTTTTACATAATTTTTGTGTCAAAACATCTTGGAGGATTTTTAACTTCCACATTTTTAAAATGGGGACATATACAGTTTAAAGTGGCACTTTTTTACGAAATAATATTATCCCATGGAGTAAAATGGGGTCAGTACTGAAAATACGTTTAGTATTGCATTTTCATTCTGTTCGATTTTTGTAGTAAATAAATCACTAAAGGATTTTAATTTTTATCAGACACAGTAACTTCTAAAAATATTAAACATACTCATGTGCGCTAATGTACCTGAAGAAGTTAATAAAAAAACAATGGTTCTTTCAAGTATTAACCTAATATATATTGATCAATTAATTATACAGCCTCTGAAATTAATTAATTATACAGTAACACTCTATTGCTCAAAAAAAAAAAATGTGTCATCCTGTCTGGAAACCTACACAATGTTTTTATTTCTTTATAAGTTTCAATCCTTTAAAGGCAACTAAATCATTTCATCACATATGAGTTTAAATAAAAAAAAAAAATGTCTATTTTATGTAATAAACACGTTCATTCGAATGAAATAGATTTGAAAAGACTGGTTTGATTAATAATAGTAACACAGCGGCATCTTTTACCCGTTCATCCTTCATTAAAAGTGATATGCTTTTAAAGTAATAGTTCTCAAGAAACATTTTACCGTCAATTAACAAGAAAAGCAAAATACAGTAAAGTTGTACTACAGTCAATAATTGCTTTTCTCCCTTGATAAGAGCAAGAAATAGTGTTGATTTTACTTTTGAAAAAGTTTTTAAAAATGAATTGCTTCAGCATGTTTTCAATTAAGAAACTGGATGGAAACTAGTTATACTTAGTCACGTTCTTCAAGAAACATGATTATTATTGAAAGTTTTTCAATCGATAGTCGGACATAGGTTGAAAGCACTTTGACTTGCTTCGATTATTGTTGTCTTCGATCATTTATATCTTAAATACAAATAATGAAAAAGTCTAATCCAATCAAAAATACTTTCATCTGTCAAAAAATAACAATGCTGAGACAGATAATAATTAGAAAACTATTTTTATCACAAAAATACCCGAAGGTAATAAAGAAAATTATTATGCAAATTTAATTTTCATGCTTCTTTATTTTCTCGTCACTTCAGTTAAAAATACATTGAGAAAAAGCAACTATTTGCTGAATTTAACTGAACTTTTTGATTCAATACCCCATAGTTTTTAACTATACATTTCTTAATACGGTTTTAACTGAATAATATTTCGAGACATAAATTTTATTTGAATCTGATAAATTATATTTTCTTAAATTTGTGATATTTTAACATATATTAAAATTATTTAATTAATGAAAAACCTTTTATGAAAGACTTTATTTGATTCAAAATTTTTTATTCAAATAATGATTAAAAAAAACTAATAAGAATAGAATTTTGCACCAAACTAGCTACATATAAGATACCTGTGAAAATTTCTAATAAGCATGAAAGAAAGTAGTGAATAATGTTATTAAAAAGTATTTATACAAATTAATTACATAATTAACAAAAACATAAGCTATATAGAAAACAAGTCTCACTTTTAAATACAAATTATATTAAAATAGCGCTTCTTAGTAAAAAAAAATTATTTTAGAAAATTTTAAAAACTTACAATATTTTTATAACAAATGAGTGTTAGTTTTGAAAGAGAACACATCTTAAATATTTTCATACATTTTTTTCAGAATCCCAATTTATGAAATATTAGAGCTATAAAGTCATAACAGTTACATATATAATATTTATTAAATTATACATTAGAGTTATATTTTTCAATAACTAACTAGAGGATTAGTAATATTTTTTTCCGAAAACGTTCCTCACTGAAAAGAGCAAAACATTCGCAAAATTTTCAACAATAATCCTACAATTATATAACTCTTTAAAGTCTACAATACAATTAAGCAGTTTTCCAATGATTTTCATTTTAAATTGCTCACGAAACCAATATAAATACATATTAATTTTATATTTCATGATATTTATAATATTATCTGGTAAATTACTTTATTGGCAGTTTATAACATAACTGAATGGTATGTAAAAATTGCTTATATTAACTTCACACCTTGAAAAATATTTCATGAAAGTTTAAAAATAGGAGATAAACAGTAGGCCAGTAATAACTTACTCAGCTGGCTTTTAAAAGGGCTCCCCTAACGGCAAATATTCAATTCCACTAACGGCAACTGTTTGATTTCTCTAACGGCAACTGCTACAATAGCTGCTTTCAGATACGAGGAGATTTGATGTCGATTGTATCGATAGTCAGACTATCTGGTGAGAATTTTGGGGGTTTTCTGCCCCATTTAACATTTTCTTAGAAAGTAGAATCAACTTCTGAAATAGTAATTTTGTTGTTCCGTAAGATGGCATTTAAAATAATGTTTTACAGATTATCTTAGCGTGATAAAATTAATAGTAGAAAGCAATCCATTATTAATACAATCACGCTAGTCTAATCATCTATTAAATTAGGTGTTTTCGTGATTGTTTTGTGCTTAAGTATTTAAAATAATAACATTCGAAAATAATGTTAACATGGTGCTAATGTTAAGCCAAACCATGCACTAAGATTCACAGGTTATAAAGCAATCAATACAAATATATGACACAAAGAAACAACTGCTTTGTTCAAAGTTTTAATACAACGAGTGATTTTAAAAAACAAATTCTCCCATGAACTTAAAATTATGTTTCAAATTTTAAATAATAAATCTAATTAGCTAAAATATTACTTTTACACTAAATAAAATAACATCGACAGCAACATATTTTTATAGGTAAGGATAAATTTTACTGCAAGATTGCAAGTGTCATTAAATCTTTAATAATTTTTTTTTTAAATATACATTGAACAAAATTAAAAGGAAAAAAAAACTTATTGCAATAGAAACTGAGTTAAAATCTTTTATAATTTATCTAAAAACATGAGAATGCCATAGTTTTTTTTGAGGCTGTTTAAAAAGATTATTTAACACTTAATTTACGACTATGTAAAAGAATTTGCAGTTGAGGCAAATCTTTATTATAAATCTAATATATTGTTTCTCTTCCAAAAAATGATTGCGGCCTGCTGGCCAATTGACTAATGATCTGGCCTTTGGTGCTCCAGGTTCGTATCTTAGCGGCGGCAGTGATTTGTTTGATTCGTTAGTGATTCGGAATCCACGTTAAACTATAGGTCCCGGTCTAATTAAAGTGTGCAAAAAATGACCGTAGAGCGACAAAACCAAACCAAACGAAACCAAATCCAAAAATGATCAAAACCTTTAAATATATATATAAAGCATTATTCGTTACTGAAGAGTTATGCATTATATATTATTTCGATAAATATTATAGAGAAGTCGAAACAATCATGCTTCCATTTGACAAAAAGATATTGTAATTGAGGAAAATATTTATTTTAAATTTTATAGATAGTCCCTCTTCCAAAAATTTTATAGAAATTTAAAATAAAGTATAATCCCGTTATTCTTAACCAAATAGTTAGTATTAGAAAGGTTAAAACATTATATACTATTATTTGGTAAAAAATATGAGGAATTTAGCATGTTAATAAGAAATAAAAACGGTAATCATTCTAATAATTCTGAAAAACAACTAATAATTTTCAAGACTTTTTTTCCTGTTGAGCATCGTTTCTAGTAAATCATTTAAATACATCTTTATCCATACATTATTCATCGAAATGGAAAAGATTACTGCAATTATGAAAACGTATTTCCATGCGATTTCCTCAATCGTTCGTGTCATTAGCTTGTAAAACAGCTTCAAATGATTTGTTGTAAATCAAATACATGAAATAATCTAATCTAATCTGAAATGGAAAACGTATTAAACGATAACTTTCATCGGTTTTGTTTAAATATTAGCTATCACTTCGTTTGAATACAGATTTTTCCCCAAAAATCAGATCTAAATATAAATTAATCATTATTAAACCCAATTTTAGCTTCAGATTTAAATCTAAATGCGATTAAAAATTTATTAAATTCTTATAAAAACAGGTTTAAATGAAAGAAGTACTAAAAAAGATGCATTGCTTTTATGTGCAAGTAATATTTTAAATTGAATATTTTGGAAAATTTGCTAGCAATGTTTATAAGCCTTTTTAAGCAAAAAAGCCTCCATTTTGTAAGTAAAATTACAGTAGATAAATCACCACGAAGTAAAATACAATATATTTTAATAATGTAAAATAATTTTATTATTCCATTTCATTTATTATGAGCAAGAGTATTCTGATTTCAAAAATGATATATATTTTTTAAACCTTTTCATTTTGGATATTTAAATATCTATTAGATATTATTTAGATAAATATTATAGAAAAATAGAAACATTAAATATTTTATTTGATAAAAAGATTGTAGTTGAGGCAAATATTTATTTTAAATTTTATAGATAGTCCCTCTTTTAAAAAATATCATAGAAATTTAAAATAAGGTATAATCCTGTTATCCTTAACCAAATATTTATCAATGAGATAGTATTAGCAATGTTAAAACATTATATACTATTATTTGATAAAAATTATAAGGAATTTAGCATGTTAATAAGAAGTAAAAACGGTAATCATACTAATAATTCTGAAAAAAACAACTAATAATTTTCAAGACATTTTCCCTATTAAAAAAATCTGACAGATATAATAAAAAAATATTATAATCTTCATAACTGTCTTTTAGTCAGAGAAAAAGGGAAGGAATGTGATGGAAGAAAGCATTCTTCCATCACAAATGAATAAAAAATTATTATCATTTCAAATGATATTGATATTAGTGCCCTCCAATTAGAAAAAAGTAAAAATACCTTTATAATTAACTGATGTAGTGTTTAACATATTTAAATTTCTTTGTGCAAGAAAAAGGTTAATTAAAATCAAACCAGAATGACGTAACTAAAATCAAAACTTTTGAATGAAATTCGTTTTACGCACGATCTCGTAGTAAAATCGTGTCCCATTCAGCAAAATTTGTCGTTAGGGTGATTCTTTTTATTCCCCGTGCGACCGCATTAGAATATAAGTTAAGGGAGTGAACAAGGGAACGATTCAGAATGACTTAAGTGAGGTTAACTAGACTTTAATGGGGGCCACGTGCATCTACGATAAATAGAAGCCATAATCATAAATTATATCTGGCTGGTCGACAGACTTAAAGCGTTCTCCAAATCGTTCTGGCGACTCATATTACTCAGGCAATAACAATAAATCAAGCTTCTACTGCAGAAAGGGCTTAGCATGCTCGCTTGCTTTCTTTACTACTGGAGTTACCCCTCCCTCAAGATCTTGGTTTCTTATCTCGCGCATTTTTTTTTCTTTCTTTTTTTTTTCCTTTCAAATTCTTTTTCCCTGTTATAGTTACGAGAACAGCGTTTTATGGTTGACAATAAAGGTGCATTTTTCTTTTCCGTGTTACTTACAAGTGTTTAATCGTTTTTTTATGGTCAGAGGGAAAGGTATCTGTTACTTTATGGGAGTACCTGTTGAATCCACTTCCGACAAATCTTTCGTCACTACGGTTGAGCTCCACGGTGTTCTGCAACAGTTTGGGATGGGATATGTGAGTGAGAAAAGGTTATAAATTAAGACACAAATAACTTATGAATCTGAAGAAGGAAAAATAACAATTATAGAGAATTTTGTTGCAGTTATTTTGTTATTTTCATTTAATTTATTACGTACTCTTTTATTTAAAATTCATGTATGTTATTAATGAAGTTTTTTAAAATCTCTACTAATTTTTATTAAAATTATTGCATTGTTCTGCAATAAATCATTTAAAAAAGGAGTCTCACTTGTTTTTACAAATGATGTTGACTGAAAAAAAATAAAAAAACAAACAAATAATTACAAACTAAATAGGTAAACGAACTTTGTTTTAAATAAATTCCGTTCCTTAAATTGACATAAAATAACGATTGAAAAAAAAAGTGTATTCATTACTAGTAGAAATTAGGATGAAGATATATCCTTTAATTTAATCTTAAGTACTTTCAATATTAAATCAAAGAATTTCTGACAATGTAGTTAGTACAAATGATTTACATTTTTTATTGAATCTTATATAATATTACAGAGAACGAAGTGAATTTTTTAAAAAATACCAAATACATTCCTGTAGCTGTCAGCTATATATTCAAAAATAGGAAGTTTAAATAATTTATACACAATACTAAAAATAATTTATACTCATAATGAATGTTTAAATGACTATATATTATAAATTATATACAGCAATAGTCATGAAACAGGTAAATACAATAAAAATTCAAATAAATTATACAAATATTAACATTGATAATCCTAATATAACCTTCTTATTATTATTTATATTTCCTTTAAGTACATATTTTGAGTTTTCTATCATTAATTGAATGTATAAGGAAGAAAACGCAAATTTTAATCTCTGTTTACTTTTTTTTTCAGTTGCTGCAAATGGTAATTTTCCAGGAGTTGAACCCAAAAGACAAAGGACGGCTTATACTCGTCATCAAATCTTAGAATTAGAGAAAGAGTTTCATTTCAACCGATACCTTACTCGACGAAGAAGAATAGAGATTGCACATGCTCTCTGTCTATCTGAACGACAGATCAAAATATGGTTTCAAAACCGGCGGATGAAGTGGAAGAAGGATAACAAACTACCAAATACGAAAAACGTCAAGAAGAAAAACCCAAATAATGCCAACAATGCAAATAACAACAACAATAATAATACCAACAACACTAATGCTAACAACAATAACAACAACAACAATCCGGACCAGCAAAATGCAAACAGATTATCCAATCCTCAGTCTCAACCACCAACATTGCAACCTGTGGGGCCACCTCCTCAGCCTCCACACCATATGATTGGTCCTTCTCCTCATTCCCAACCAAATTCTTTAGTGGTGGATACAAAGACGGATTACGGACTTACAGAACTGTGATGTTGATACGTCAATCTTCTCTTTTGTGTTTGTACTATTTCACACATTCCAGAACATTGTAAAAATGTATGTAAAAGATATTACGCCTCTTCAGGTAGTTCCAATCGGACAGAACTAGTAAACTGAACTTCGTGTGATGTGAACTCTAGGACACTTTAAAGTTCACGTTCAATTTGGGAAGTCATCATGCCTTAAAGTAGATCGAGTGAGCTCAATCCAAAATTGGTGGAAAAACCAATTTTGAAGGCAGTGTGTGCTTTGAGATGCATCTCAAATGTTGAACCATATTATATCTCGTTGCAATATAGTTTTATTTATCATTTGTTAATTAAGATATGATAAGTGCAATAACAATAGCTTGAAACTATGACCTTCAACAGTTGGTAAACCCAAGCAATAAATTTACACAAATCGTATAAATGGGACATCTTAAAAAAAAAAAGACTAGTAATGGATTGATTATAATATATTAACATAAATTTCATTTTTCACGAATGCCAGATTATCAACATACGGATATGAATAACCTTAACAGAATAACTATCATAATACTCTAATAGCTTAAAATAACTTTGGAAGTCCTGTTTATCAACACATAATTCAAATTATGTAAAATCGTTAATGTTCTTTAAAATATAACAGCAACTCAAATTTTAGGTTAAATGCTACATAAATTAAATTAGATACAGTTTTAAAAGTAGGTGTTCAGTGTGTGTATGTTACAAACAATAATTCAGTTATTTCAAATGCCGAGTAGGATACAACGAAGCTTAAATCGCCTGTAGGATGTTTCGGTGTTTGAATCCATGACACACGATGCCTGCGACTGTTATTACATCAACCTTGAACTTAATTACATGATTAGGGACGGAAAACGTACTCTGAATGAAGAGTTACTACTCGCTGACTTCCGTGCTTCACCATTGTAGTAGTTGAGAGCGATTGTGAGAAAACCTTTAAGAAGGATTGTTAAAATAAATAAATAAAAATAAGAGTTGAATACGTTCAGGATACCCTACTTTATTTCCTATGATCCTAGACATAAATTTTTCTTATTCCATAACAAATAACAAAAAATAATCATAGTTCTTATGTAATAACTTTGTTAAACGTATAATTCCATAATGATCTTATATCCATCTGCCAATATTAATTATATACTAATCTAACATTAATACTTAAGACATCACTTTTATAATCAAAAATGTTTTTGTAAACATTATGTAGTGAACGACAGCTATACCCCGGTGGCAATCTTTAAATATCTCAACTTTATTTTTTTGTTGATAATTTAATGGAAATTACAAAAATTAATTTAGAATAGCATGAAGGGAGATTATCACCATCATTCTCTTTAAATTAGAATAATGTTTATTGTCATGTTTTCTTTGAAGTTAGAAAATCCAGAAAAAGAAGGAAAAAAAAAAAAAACTTTTAAAGTTAAATCTTTAAATTTTTATTTGTTATATTTGATATACTGTTGTCGAATATTAGTATTTAGCAACAGAGAGTTTCAGACGTTTGAGATGCATCTCTTCACAAGGCGAAGTGAGAATACATTACTGTGTGTAAAAATGTAGTTTGATCGTTTTGGATTACTTCATTGAACAGGAAAATAAAATGTCAACTGCCTATTTCATCTAGATGTGTACAGAATACCCCTTTTTACGTCCACAGGTACTGAAATGGTGACATTGTGCTCTCGTTGCATAAAGGTAAAAGATATTGAGGAATAAAAAGTAAGAAAAAAGGCACCTGTTTATTTATGTAATTTATCGCATTGTAAAAAAGGATTCCATTTAAGAAAGTGACTGCTGCTTTCGTACGTTAGTTCTGGAAGTAATCAGTCAGAAACGATTTTCTCTTCGATGTTTTTAAACAGAGTTGACTGCTGCATCTCAGAGTGATAAAAGACAACCTTCGTATATGCTTAAGTTCCAGCAAAATTTATAGATTAAGGGTTTGTGTAAGATTTGTAACAGCATAACAATGTTGTTGAATGTTCTTTTGTTAAAGGATGAAATACTTTACATGTGTGACACTTTCTAGTTACCACTCATTGAACAAGAGTACAAACAAGTATTTCCATTGATTCTCTCTCTTTTTTCTTGACCATGTTGAATCGTTTTATTATTTGTGAATCTAGGATAACACAAAAAAAAAAAAAAAGAAGCCAATCTTCTACATTCGACATGAAGTGAAAAATTATACTCATTTAACATTCATAGTTTTATTGTAGAATCATTTTCAAACTTGGTGCGGCTAACCACCTACTCATTTTGTAGTAAGAGGGGAACTCGGTTTAAAAACAATCTCAGGAGGTTTTTTTACTGTGTGTACTGCGTGCTGACTGTGGTTACCTGCTGAGCAGAGTCATATTTTTGTATGTGTTTCCTAAAACTCTTTCTTGTTGTCATTTGTTAATTCTCTGTTAGAACAATTGCGGGTTTTCTTTTGTTTAATGTATGTTAATTTAGTTAAAGAATGTGGAATGTATTTGAATATTTCTGGCAGAAGTTTTTAACTACATAAATTAATTGTAATTCTCAATTTTAAAACGTTTACCATAAACACAAGTAAAGTTTAGTGTTGCATATTAGAAAATTGCTTAAAAATTGAATTTTGTCATTTGATTATCTTTAATCTTTTTATTATTAGCTGATTACACTAGTACTTCTCGAAATCAGAAATCATATGAAATATTAGAAAATCAGCTTATTAAAATGAGCTAATAGTTCTTTTTTATTCCTAATTTTTTTCATGATTCCTCGTTAGATAAAAAAAACAAAATTATCCCTAAAAGTGCTATCAATTAAAGACAGTTAATATTCTTTTTACAAATAAATATTCTTAGTTATTCTAAAAGAAACAAAAACATAAACAAAGAATTGCCAAAATGATTTAATTTAAAAACTGCGAAGAGCTCTTGTGAAGTGAAATCGCTTTAAAAAACGTTTATTATAGATACAAGTAAAATGTAGTATTGTATATTAGAAAATTGTTTCAAAAATTGAATTTTGTCATTTGATTATCTTTTAATCTATTTTTTAATTAACAGATTAAGTAGTTCACTTACAATAGTACATCGCTAATTCAGATATCATATGAAATATTAAAATATTATATTAAAATGAACAAATAGTTCTTTTTGATTCCCAATCTTTTCATGATTCCTCGTTAGATAAAAAAACAAAATTATCCCCAAAAGTGCTATCAATTAAACACAGTTAATATTCTTTTTACAAATAAATATTTTGAGTCATTTTGAAAGAGGCAAAAACATAAACTAGAAAGAATTGCCAAAAAGAATTTAATTTAAGAACTGCGAAGAGTAGCTTTTTAAAAAAAAAAATGTAATAAACCCGATTCGACATTTGTTACAAATGCGGTAGTTCCTAAAATGAAATATTGAGCCCATATTCAACTCTTAAGATAGTTAAGTACCATCTAATTGCTTGCTGACGTTTTCTTAATGCTCCCAATCGAAAGCGATCCTGCGACTATCGCTTCGCTTTTTTGTTTCCGTGAGGGAAAAGGAAAATTGAATTGAAAAATCTGTGAAAGCGCTTCATAAGGATGCGACAAGCCAGTGACAATGTAGCTCGCTATAAGAAAAATGGTCTCCCCACGGCGCGATTCGATCGGCTTGAAAACCTTCAGCGATTCCTTTATGGAAAGCTGGTGAAGGCAGGAGAGGGGCGAGAAAATGATGGGAGTTTAAACTGCGCCAGTGTCTGACATGAACCTTAACTGGATGATGGAAGTTCCCTGGAAGGTTGCCAACATCCCAGTTGCAACCATCCGTTCCCTCTTGAAGACACGGCGTCGCGGCGTCCTTGTATCTCAGTCGCTAATGTCTCGCTTTTTGAATTGCACAAATGACGTCAGCAAGATTTATCCCTCCAGCTCCTGATTAAGACAAGTGCCATTGTAGAAAATTTAATGCCTACCACACTCCGATTTTTTTTTTTAAATCGCCATCCCTCAATTTCAGTTTAGTATTTCCAGTGCAACAGTATTACTGGCGTTAATAATCATGCTATGACAATTCAAGTTAATTAATCTTCCTGCCTCATTTTCGTCGCATGTTACTGATTCATGGCTATACTATTAAAAAGTAATTATTTCTATAAACTGCCAGCATTTTTGTATTAGTTATGTTTAAGTCAAGCGAATAATGAAGTAGATCTTCTTATCCAAGTGAAATAGTAATCTATTTATACTTTTTTAATCGATGTCAAAAGTAAATCAATAATATGTTGAAATTAATTAATATCGCGGTGCTAGTTATTTATTAACTAACTGACAATTTCTAGAATGAAGAAAACAAAGAATATCTTGACATCGGACTTTTTATCATGTTAAGAGGTTAGAAATAATTAATATTAATTGAAAAACCGTTATCTTGTGAAATTTATATTCTGTTTATAATCAATTTACACTTGTTGAGCAGTAAATGAATAACTTGAAAGTGATTTTTGAAATTGATAGCACGTCTTTCCATCATTAATTAAGAGAAACTGACACAGCAGAAAAAAACTTAGGTTGATTAAGCAATTCAAAATGAACATTAAATAATTGTAATATTTGACCTTGAGGGAGCTTGATCCTGCTGGACGTAAGAATGCAATAGAAAGAGATAATTTCTTTTCTTTTCTTTTTTTTCCCTACTCAATATTAGCTGGACTTTCGAATTAAATTTATAATTACACATGTCTCATAGAATTTTATATTTTTTTTTTTTTACTTAAGTTTAAATTATTTACATTAAAAAATTTAGTACTTTTCCTCACTTTTTACACAATAAGATTTTTTATTTATAAAACAATTAGATCAATTAAATTAAGACAAAAACCGTATCTACCTCTCCATATTAGTAACGATTTTAGATTAAGAATATCCCTCATGAAATTTAAAACATGTATTCCATTTTAAATTGACATAGAAAATTATAAACAATTATTCTGATGATTGGTCTGTTTATAATAAAAAGCTCACGACCGGTGTACATAATTCCATAGTAATTAGCCTTGTTTTAATATGAGTAGATATTTCCTTTCTGCTTTTAAAACATCAACATTACAGATGTACAAATATTTTACAAGGACTTTATTAGATGAAAACATTTGCAATAATTTACTACGAATATCAAAATTTAGAAGATTTATTTATCTTTATCATTTATTTGACACTTACACTATAACATTATTAAGTTTTTTGTTAAGATTTTAAATTAAAATACCATTCTACATTACTTCAACTTTTTTAATACTGCATAATTTTTCTGTTAAAAATATACAGTCAAGTACCTTCCAATATAATCTTATGGAGATTCATTAAATCTAAAATATATCAACATATATGGCAACAGAAAGTATCAAATGGTAAATTTTTGTTTTTTCATCACCAAACAAATTGGGAAATCTCTCCTTGAAATATTGTGACATTTTTTTTTAATTATGTAACTTGTAATTGTGTTTGAATGTCTTTTTTTTCCACCTAACAAATCATTTTAACTTTTGATATGATGTGTTTGAAAACTTCTGCTGGAAACATTGTGACGAATTAATTTTTAAAATATCTGTCGCATGGCATTTTTTTTTTTCTCCTTTTAATTGTGTTTGAATATCCAAAATAGGTACTAAACTCAACCTCTCCTGCAAGCCTATCTTATTCCGAATGTCAATGATGTACAGTGAACGAAACACAGTCTAATTTCAAACTGAAAAGTGTTAACCTATTTCTGTCTTTCTAAGCTTCTTCTGACTATTATGATTCATTTAATGAAATGTTATGCACTCTAGTGTCACATGTCAGTCTCCTGCCAATAAACGAATTATGAAATAAAAGATGCGATGTTTTAAAGGTTCTTATAGCAATTTCTATGTATAGAATTATTTCAGTGTTTTATTCAATAATACAAATTGTTCGCGTACTTCTTTTATGCTGTTGTTTTCATTAGGTAAAAAATGTGTATGCTGAAGTCCACACAAATTTTGAGTTGTGAACGGAAATGAACAAGTATTAATCAATTGTTATTTGACTGTTTATCACGTGCAGATGTTTTACCTGCAAGTGAAGTGTTTTCTTGTGACTCAACTAATCCTGCTCAGTTTTATTTTTTTTTTTTTTTTTTTTCCCTCGTTTGTTTACTGCGATGTATATGTAATGTAACTACGTTTTATTACGTTTGTCAAAAATTATGTTTTGTTGTTGACTTTTTCTGTGGAGTTAAATTTGTTGTTCCCGTTTTATTACTATTTTACTCTACGAATATGTATCATTCCAAAACGAAGAAAAAAAAAAAAAAAAAAAGAAATTATAATTAAAAAAATGATATGCTTTTTTTAAATAACTAGGCCATGTTCGAACAATTATTTGTTTAACTTGAAACAGGGCCGTCTTAACCATTGGGCAATCTCCAAGTACATCGTCAATTCAGGAACCCCACTAAGTAAATTTTATAAAATGCTATATTGTAATTATTTAGATAAAGAACATAATATTTTTTAATTAAGTTGATTTTCTAAATTTATATTTTAATGTACATTTCAGCAATTGGATATATTTTAGCATACTGTTATTAATCATTAAGGAAAACAAAATAAAAATCAGTTGTAATTTTCCTTTTGTTTCCGGAAAAAATTATTATTGATCACAGTTTCAATGACTTTTCATTCAGCTTCCTGAAATATAAATACATAATGCAGTAATCCAAATTTACTAGTATGTTAAGATTCCTTTGAATAGCATTGCCTCAATGTGATATTAAAACGGCCCTGAATTTAACAATATGTGTTTAAATTACTCATTGATTAATTAATATAGAAAAAATTCAATGGTTAAATTGATTGCTAAAAAAGCATACTCAGTCATTTAGAAAAGTAAATAAAGCTTGACTTTCTATGCTGTAATTAACGTTGAATGTAAATTTTCTGAGATGTCTATGTTTTCCAAAAGAAAACACTTCTTCATGTTCCACAGCAATTAGCGCTGCTTTAAACATTTTTATATTTTGCACCTGTAATGTATTTTGTATATTTAGATATATGTACACGGTGCAAAGTCTGTGATCTTACGAAGCCAGTAAATAATTTACTTAGGTGTTAATTGCAACTCTGTAAAAAAATTATGAAATTCTCAGTATAAAAACCAACTTATCTTGGCCATGATTGGAAAACATTTTCATTGAAGAAATATTCTACAAAAAAATATATATAAATTAATAAACAGATTGTGAAGGACGCATTTTTATGTCATTCATTTACAACTAATGTGTGTTTTATTTATTCAATTTTTGTTTGTTTGTTTTATTTTACCAAGTTCCGAATTAAATTACTGTGGATGATGCATCCTCAGTTTGTTTTGGATAAATAAATTGCACATTTCAGTCTGGTTGAACTGCTTTTCATTTCTTTGAGCTGAATTTAACAATTTTCAGTTATGAACACTCATACGACACAAATAAAAAGATTTACAAAAAGAAATTACTTATAAAATTTTATTTTTAGCATTTACACCTATTTTAATCATAAAATGATGATTTACGTTATACTTATTGCTATTAGATCAAAATTTAACATTATTGAGCATTTTAAGAATTACTTCAGATGGAAATAAATGATTAATAATTAAAATTTATATAGTCCCTTTTCATAAATTTATGTAGTCCTTTTTTTCATAAATTTATATTCACATGGAAAAAAATTAAATTCAATGGAATAATTTATTATAATTATTAATTATTATTCAATGGAATTAAAAATTAATTCATATGGAAATGATCTCAGTTTTTCAATAATTAAAAATTTATATAGTCCTTTTTTTCAGTTTGATTATTAATTATTCATGTATTTTTGAAATGTAAATTCATCATTTTCCCCTTGTATTTTTTATATTACAGTTAAATAAAAATTAATAAATACAAATTATTATGAAAATATTTCATTAAATAGCAATTTTGTGGAATAAAATCGCAGAAATGTATTCATATTCATCGTTTGTTTATTAAAACACATTCGAACTAGTTCAGATTTTTGTCATAAATTTATTTCATGGTGTTTATAATTTCGTTCTAATTTGATAACGAAACTTTATGCATTAATCTATGAACAAAATTAATGTTTTGAACAAAACTTTTCGTTTCTCTTTAGTTTTCAATCAGAAGCTCATTTCGGATGAAATGGTATACCTCCAATCACACTCTTTGAGGTGACATCTCTGTGATGCATCTTCGATGGGCGTGTTACTATTAGCCAATAGGAAACGGTTTTAAGGTGAACTTATTCACAAAAAGAGATACACATACTGGTTAACTTTCTATAATTTCTTTACTATTTACATATACTTTTAGGAAGAAATGTTTAGCCTAAAATTAAAAAAATATTTTCATTTTGAAAAAGTATGAATTTCATTTTATTTAATATTATTTTATTGATATTTAATATATTATTGTCTTTAAAGACGAAAATGAAATACATTTGTTATCAGATTTCAGTAGAAAAACAATGTTGATATAATATTATTTACATATAACAGAACAGTAAGGGTTTTAATATATGAATATATATTATATAACAGTAAGGGTCTTAATATATTTATATATTTTTCTCCTGCTTCTAGAACTACTTAAATTTTACACTCTTAAGAGTCCAAAAATTGAGTCAATATGACTCGATTTTGAGTATTTCAGCAGACAAAATGATTGTTAAAAACTATTTAATTTAAATGATTATGTTCAAGACTATAAGCAGATGCTAAATATATGTAAAAAAATTCTGCAGGAATAAAAATGAAAAGTTTTTACAATATATTTTACATTCATTTTGTTTTTCATTATAAAAATACAATGAGTCAGTTGTAAAAATGATTGCATACATTTGCTTGATGAATTTTTATATTAACTTATACTATTCCTGTACATAAAGTTATATAAGTTAAAAATAAATTGGAATTGAAACAAATTTTTCTACTAATGATTTTTTGATATTAATGAAACTTTATTTTTAAGCATATCCTAGTTTAAAATTGCATTTCTATAAAGCAATAAAATATTTAAGTAATACCTTGTGAAATATAATTACCTGAAAAATATAATTTTTTGGAAAAATAAGGCTTATAAATTAAAGTTTGAAAAAAAGAAAAGTGTGTTCATTTTTAAATATAACTTTAAGAAAAATGACATTAGACTAAATTATGTTTCTTTAATAGCAACTTCTATTTAAAAAACAAACAAACAGTTTACTGGTATATAAATTTAAAAATAGAAATAATTTTTAATTGATTAGGTAACCGATAAAAATTATATTTATGTTTAAAAGAACATTTAATGAATTCTAATTATTAAGAAAATCAAATAAATATAAAAATATTCTTGAAAAAAATCAATATAGCAAGCTATCAAATAGAATAAAAAATGAGCTTAAAAATTGCAAACATATTTGTAAAAAGATAAATATAATATCGTAAATATGATAAAGGCTTAATTTGGAAAGTAATGAAATTCATATAACACATTATAAATACATTTGATAAACAATTATTTTCTAAACAACTGAATTATTTCAGGAATTTCTGCACTATTTATATATGTTTTTCATTATATTTAAATAATTTGCTTTATTCATTATAGAATGAAATTCAGTGGAGATTTTTGTTTAATAGTGTCAAACTAGCTAGCTTCTGAAGTATGCCATTAGTTTCTTTTACACAAAAATAATTACTTTTTTTAGACATACTTTCTACTATACAGTTATGTTAAATTCATTATATAAATACTTAAAAATTCATAAGAAAGATGGACTCTAATATTTTAATTGTTTAATATAGTAATTGGAATTAAATAATAGGGCAGTAACTAGGATGACGATAAATTTATTTATATTTATAAAAATATCTTCTAGATAATTTTATCATAATATTTAGTAAATCTGAAGGAATGTTTCCCATTAATCAATATTATTTTATTGATATTTAACATATTGTCTTAAACCTCGTGTTTACTGTGTTTAAACCTCGTTTTTAAGACAATAATATGTTAAATATCAATAAAATAACATAGTGAATGGGACCATTCCTTCAGATTTACTAAATTTTATGGTAAAATTATCTGTATGTATATAAATATATATATATATATATAATAGAATTGTAAAGGTTTTTAAGTTTTTATAACAAATAAATCTATTAAATTGTTTTTTGCTAGATCTACATAAATTTTTAACTCAAATGAGTCCTAGAGTCATATTTTGTCTTAGGTGCTTAAGTAGATGAAGTTAATTTAAAAATCATTTATTTTAAACTATAATGTCTAAGAAGTTATGCTAAAGATACTAAATAAGCAAAGAAGTTCTGCAGAAAATAAAAAAATAAAAAACTTTATCTTAAATTTTACAATTTTTTTGTTTTAAATCTTGAAAAAATCTTAAATTTTAAAGCATAAAATTTTAGATTTCTGATGTCTGAGTGAGTATAAAAGTACCTTTTATTATAGCAAGTGTAGATTTATATACAAGTGTAATGTTATTCATAATGATTTTCAGATTCTTAATAAAGATTAATCCTAATCCTTTAGCATGAAGGTATACTTTTCTTTTGTAGTTTTTTAAATTTATTTATATTGTAGTCCAAAGAGGAAATAATAAAAATTTTTTTTTAATTTTTAATATAATTATTCCTAAATTATTATTTCTGTTCATGCATTACAATTTCATTCTAGCTCCAAAATTAAAATAAAAATATATTTTTCTATAGAACATTTGTCTTAGTGCTTGATTTTTAACGGCATTTAAGAATATATAAAAGCTAAATTTTGGAAAAAAGATATGATAATAATAATAATAAACCTTTTTTTTTAGAAGTTACAAATTTGAAGGAGAAATGTCGAACGCATTTATTGCTTATCATAATTTGAAACCATGATTTTATATTTTAAAAGCCATTAACACACTATACTGAGAACTGAATTTTATTGACTGTAAGTAATACATTCATGGGAAGAATATAAAATACATTAAATTCTAATTATCTTGTATGAATGCATTATTTATATATAAAGTTATAATGAAGTTAATTAATCCTAATTAATTAATTCCAGTGTAACTTCTTTGTAATTAGATTACAGCTTTGGATAAATTGACAGGTTCAAAGAATGATTAAACGAAAGAACTACAAAATAATTTATGAATAATTATTAAAAGAAATAAATGCAAGTATAATTTACTAAAAGTTGATATTTATGCTTTAGACTATTAACGCCATGTAATATTCTAATTATGACGATTTTTATATAAAATACTTCATTTTTACACCACAGTGATACTTCTCTGAGGAAAAAAAAATCAGAATCATCTAGAATCCGTAGCATTTTGCATCTTAGTATATATTCTGGATAGAGTCACATATCCAATATTTCTTCGGAATCTTCTGTTTAGTACATAACATATTTGAAAATTAGTAAGAAAAATTAAGTAGAGTGTTAAATAATCATAGCAATATTTGTCATTTAAAAAATTTTTTTCAACATTGAAAAAGTATTTTGTATTGAATCTTACTTCATAAACTGAGCTATTTGCAATGAAAGATAACTCAGTATAATACTATACTTATGAATGAGTTTGCTGATCTGTAAATCTTTACGCATTTTTAGTTGTTAGCAAAAATGTTCTTTAAACTCATGCGAACTCATTCAATACATTTTTACGGGGTTATGATTATTTTGAAGTCAGCTATATTTCCATTTCTGATTAAAATCTATCAGTAAATTTATTATAATTCAAAACGTAGATATTTTCAGGGTTATTTTTTTAAACAAAAAACAGCGACATGTGATAAAATTCAGTAATATTTTTTTATTAAAAAAATAAATATAATAAAATGATAATAATAATAAAATAAATCAAAATAAAACGGACTTGTTTAGTTAGTTAAAAGAAGGCATATCTTAATGAAAAGTATCACAATTAAAAGGCAAAAAATAACTGAAACCAAACAATGTCTATATTTATTTACCGAAATAAAGCGGTAAAATACATCACACACACACAAAAATGCCACTTTTTTTATTATTTTTATTTCTCTTTTCGTGGTCTTAATAATAAAAAAAGACAAAGTCAATTCGACAAGAGGTTCGACAAAACTTTCGCGGCGAAATTCATAAAATATTTGCGCCGCCTTGTTGGGAAAGCAAGAAAAATTGCTGGTTGGGGAGGGTAGAGAAAAAAAAAAAGAGAAAAATTGTGTTATGACTGAAGCCGTCCGAATCCTAACATAGAAGAAAGCCGTCTACGTCTAATGCATGTCCCTGGTCTATTACATGCCCGAAAATTCTTTCCGTGCTATTACGAGAGAAGACGAATTGATATGTTGGATTCGTACTGCAAGAACCTGGTTTCAACTGGAGAGCATGGTTTTTCAAACACACCATTCGCGGCCGTTTTATGTAGTAACATCAGCCACCTCGCGAGCAAAATCCATCCCCCTGCATGCCCCAGCCAGAGGGAGGGTGGGAAATACAGAAGAGAGAGTGAGGCCCCCCTCCCTTTACTCCAGAGGTTCGTCTCCAAACCTGCAAAAGCGATGGCGGCCATTTTTTTCGGGTAATAAATGTCCTTTCCGAACGTATACTTCATCGCTCACAGTCAGCTTTTGACCAAGAATAAGAAATGGGATTTTGAAAACAGCTGGTAGTGTCAATATTGGAAGAGTGTTAGTAAAAGTGTTTATAAGATATGGGTGTTCAGTGAGGATTTTCAACCTTTGCTAGGATTCTGGGATCCTGATAATAATAAAGTTTAATGATTCAGCTCAAAAACCCTTCCAAGTTTGTCTCCTTTCTCTCCCCCACCCTTCACTTTTCGTTCGTTCTTTCTTTCTGTTCTATTTTTTTTTTTTTTCTGATGATGAAGTTGAAAGTTTGAACTACTTGAAGACAAACAGGTTATGAAATTTTTGAATTTGCCGGAAGTATTTAGTTCATTTAATTTGAAATTTATGACCTCAAAGCTTATTTCAACACTTGATAACCTTGAGAAGTTTATAAAACTATCACGTATTTTTTAAAGACTCATAACTTCTGAAATGGTTGATAGTTAAACACACTAATCCATAGTGATTAAATAAAAAATAATTTTAAAGTGTAAGGATATAGTTTTAATTTAAAGTTATTATCATAATTTCTTCTTCTGTGTTGAAATATTGTAAATTAATGACGAAATCCTTATTTTTTAATTTATTTAGTTTTTAATCTCTTTATTTTAAAATAGAAATACAATTTTCCTGCAAAATTTCTCTTAAAAACATTTTTGCCAAAACAATATGAAAAGCCTTAATTTGATAAATGATTAATTTTTTATACATTTTAATATTCATTAATGTAAGTTGAAATTTTAAAAAATTTCTTTAATTATAAGCTCCCAATGCAAATAAATATTACAAAAAGTTTTAATTTTCATTAAAGTTTGTTAAAATGTTTCTATTAATCAATATCTTTAACGTAAAAATACCTATTTATGAAGATTTCTAATAACATATGTAGTCAAATCCAGCGAAATAGCATTGGAATTAAAAATATCTTTAATTAATGAAAATTAGGTTTTTATTGAGTCATTTTGTATATGAAGATTTTATTATTTGTTAAAACGATTTAAGAAAATTTTGTTTGAAATGTTTATTTCAAACTTTTCAATTGTTGTAATTTTTTAATCGATTTGATGTATATTTAACGAATAATTGTTTTTCTCTTTATTCTACTACGGTAAGAATTCTATCTAATTTTAAGGAATAGTAATTTTTAATAATATCTTCCACTATTAATATTTTTCTGAATAATCAATATTTATTAAATAAAGATTAATTTTTTCATGCCTTAATAAATTAAGACTCTTAATTACTTTTCAATATAGAAACTCGATTTTTTTTCCCCTCTGTACATCATGAATTGTAAATTAAAAAAGTGTGCATTTAATACATAAAATATATATAAAACTATGTTTTTATTTAAATATTTATGTAAAAAACACAAAAAAATATTTTAATAGCAGATTTTTGGTTTGATAAACAAACACAGATATATTTTACTTTGAAGGCATTAAACGTAAAAGGATCATTAAAAACAGTTTATTAAAATTACTATTAATGTTATTAATAAATTATTTAACTTTTTAAATTATAGTTTATATACATATATATATATTTAAAGAGCTAATGTATTTTTAAATTTGAAAAAGTCGTATTTAAAAATGGATGAATTTGCATGTAGGAATGCAATGCAATGTATTTGTGTGTCAATTCAGTTGTTTTCCGATAGTTTATACAAGTGTAAAAGGCGTCATTACATATTGTACATTTCTTTTATTCCAATATTATGAAAAACACATTGTCATCATATTAAGGCAAAGCGAAACATGTTGAAAAAAAAAAAAGTATCATCTATGCATTAAAAGATAAAACAATAAATATAAAATATACGTTTATACATAAAATAAAAAATGCATGTTGTTATTTTTTTGTTTAATTACTAAAAAATACTCGGCAGTAGTGTAATTATTTTTATTTCAACAAGTATTATTTAATATTGGATGAGATTAATTTTTATGCTTTAATTCATCCCGATTCTAAGCGAATACGACATTCATAAGAGAATAAACATTTATGGTAAAGTACAATTATATAAGATTTAGCGTTTAGGTCAAATATCCTTCACATTTTTTTTTTATGCTTATAATCCTCCATAATTCCGAAATGATCAATTTTATCAGGTATTTCATTTCTTATGCTTATATTCTTTGGCATATATATAAAAAAACATATACAAAAGGTAGAGTAAAAATTTTCTTTTTATTAGAAATTTTTTTACCTCAATCTTGTTTAATTTAATTCATTTAATTTTATTTTTGCATAATTATTTAAGAGCAAATAAACTAACTATTTATTTGCCATGTCACGAATAAGACTTTTTAAATAAAGGCTTAATTTATCTATTTGTTTTAGCAATGAAATTGTGTCAATTGCATTACCATGGCCCAAAAACTTCAAAAATGGGGACGTGACTGTATTATTGAAAATTGTATTTTTTATTTTATTTAACGTTTCAACAATCTTCCATTTATAAAGTGCACTTCATGTTGAAGACAAGAGAAAGATTGCGATCTTAACTCGTAGAAATTTGAAATAGAAAAAAAACTAAGTCACTTGAAACATTAACTGATGTCTTTCTTTTAACTTTCATTGCTTTTATCCAAGAGATAATCTCCGGATTTCGTTCGCGATATCTGTCTTCCCCAATTGTCAAGCCGCCACTTACAACAGCGAATTTAAAATATGAGCGCGTCTCTAAAAGCACAACACGTCGCAAAAGACGAGGCGAGGAAAGACGGCTTCGTCTATTCAAGTAAAAATCAACCAAACTAAAAATTACTTTCCCGAAACCGGTCTTCCATAAAAATAATAAATTATTACGTCTGGCATGGACGCAAGTAACCTTCTTGAGAGGGGTGTCAGAGGTTCTTCTGTCATCCTGTCAGAGGTTTGAAAACACAACAAAAGTCTCTGGAATCCTTTTCAACTCTCTTACCTGCAATAATTGCATACTATTTTCTACAATGGAAACACGTGCAATTGCTATATGTATCTCGTGTCTTACAGACACGCAAACCTACCTTAGGCACAGTTGCGTTCTTCTTCATTCTGTTCTTGTCTCAGGCAATGTCTAGAATTTTACAACGACAAGTTTTGAATCTGATTTCTGCGATTTTTGTAATTGTTTTTCGTTGCCGTTTTTTCACCCAGTCTACATTTGAATTGCATATTAAAGTTGGATTAGCCAATCGTAAGGCGCTGTTTTCTTCATGGCGTCTATACCGAAGCAATTTTCTCTTTTTCTGTTGCTTTTATTTTTACCCTCTTATTATTATTTTTTTTTTCTTCTTCTTTTTGAGACGTACACAACTTGAAGATCTTGAGCTAGTTATATAATGATCTTTTAAGTGGAACTTCCACACTAGGGGTGGGAGAAATTTCTCGAAAGAAACAAATATATTAAAAATAATAATAAAAAAATTCAAAATCGCAGCAAAAGTTCAAGACAGCTGTTTAAATGATTGTTGCAACAGAAACATTCCCAGAAAGGTCAACATTTTTGAGGATTAATTTCTTCAGTTAATGATATATGTCGATAGCTCTAAACCTCAAAGTTGCTCTGTTTTAAAAAAAAAAAACCTACCGGATTTTTCAAGATGATATAAATCAAATACACATCAACTATAAATACTCTGAAATAATTCATGCAGTGATTTTTGAACGAACACAGAAGTTATTCCTCCCATTGATGATTGATAAAAAGAATTTTTTTACCTTAAAAAGAATTTTCTGATATAATTTTATATTCATTCTAACAATTTTTTTTTAGAGTATGTCGAACTTTTATAAATATAAGTATAACATTCAATGAAGATTAAATTAAACGAATTACTTATTAATAGTTTTTATATTAAATAGTATTTATAATATATATATATAAAGTTTTTAATTAAATATTCATATTTTTATTATTATAAGCATTTAGCTTTTTTAGCTTTTATACTAGCAGAATTACTTTATTAGTAGTTGGAGAATTTCAATTTCTTAATTTAGATCGATATTAAATTTTATGTTTTTGTTTCTAATTTACAATGATAAATTATATTGCTTGGAAGAATTTTGTTTTTACTGAATTATTTAAAAATATTTGCTAGTAGGTAGATGGCCTTGGCCCACCATGGGGCTGTTCCGCCAATGAAGAAGAGGTATTATTTTAAATGAATAAAATTTTTGATTCTGAAATATTCAACACCGCTATCAAAGTGGAGTTAAAATATAATATATATAAAATATAAGATAGAATAAATATGTATATTTCATAATAAAGAGTATTGTTTCAAGATCAATAGAATCACAAGAGAAATGACTTATTAAAGTTTCAGCATATTCTTAAATACTGAAATACTCAAAATATTGAAATTTACTCTACTGCTAAAACGCCATCTTTCAAAAATGTTAGACTGAACAATTTTCTAAATTTAACTGTCTAATTTTTTATTTATTTGTTTAATTTCATTATCTAATTTTTTTCTTATAATTTTTCTAAATTTAACTGTCTAATTAAATTTTTTTTTCTAATTTTTTTCTAAATTTAATTGTCTAATTATATATATTTTTTTTTTTACCTTTATTAATTTTTTCAATTTTCAACTGATGTATGAAAAAAGGATAATTTTATATTGGTATTTATTTTAATTTTATAATTTTACTTTTCATATGGTTAACGACTAATTTTTATGAATTATATGGTGCACCGCTTTCAACAAAGAATTTAATAACAACGCTGAGATTTAAAAATTTCTCAAGCAATACATTATAAAATTAGTTTAAATTTATGTATCTAAAATATTTTTTTTAAATTTATTTTCAATAAATTCTATTGTGAAAGATATATAAATAATTTTATCAAACTGTAGGGATGTCAAAAGCAAAAGAAACATCACAAATATTTACTGGTTAAAAAGATATTTGATACATAATGATATAAAGATTTCTTTGATGTCATCTAAAAAATAAATTATTAGAAGTAATATTTTTCTGCCTTTTCCTATCATTGAAATATTTGATGAATCAGACTTGATTTATTACTAATTAATAAATAATAAACTATGATTAGTATTAAATATCAAAACTGTTTATAATTTTTATATAAATAATTTGTAAAATATGGAGTAATAAGTTTTTTTATAAGGACCATATACGCAGTAACCTGTAGAAAGGGAAATTTAAAAACAAAGCATTGTAATGTATTAAATATCTCATTCTCATTACTTAAAAAAATTATTCAGCTTTGCGTATAATTCATATTCAATTTGAATGCGAACAGATAAAAGAAGAATATCAAATGACACCAACTACAAGAAATAAAACACGAAAAAGAAAAAAAAAAAAAAATTTTTTTCTCACGATTAAAAGCAAATCTCCGTATTACAGTGTTGAAGAATTACTGATAACTGCGAAAAAATAAAATTTCTGAAAGAGAAAATAGAAAGAAAAAAAAGTGAAAGATTCACTTTGCTATTCGCTGAAAACCATATAGTCAGACAATTACGCAGCGCCTTCATTTATATTCCCATTATCAGTCCATTAGTTTGAAGGTTCAAAAACGCTACGCGCTCCAACCTAGAATCATTTTATCACCCACCTAGCTCATTTCAACTTCACTTAGGAGACGACCCCCCAAAGTGGTTTACGTAGAACTTCATTACTCGATTGATCAATGTCAGCCGGCGTGTTGTCATTCCTTGCAGACCACCGAAACGCAGAACAGGACTGAGGGTCCCTGCCTGCAAAATATGTAAATCGAAAATTACCCCGTCAGCCTTGTAGTCTGACTGGCTGCTTGTCTGCATAGTTGTTTCGGGGGTGAGTTCTGGCATGCAACCTCAAGCATTGGTCAGCATTAGCGTGAATAACCTTTAGTCTCACGTGTTGGAGTAGAATCATGATTTCCGCAAGCATTTGTTACGAATGTTACGTCGCCATAATTCAGTTCAAGTCAAGTTAGCGCTTTTGAAATGAAGTTTAGAGTAGGGCCAGAATAACAAGCCAGTTTGCAAATTTAGATTCTGCAATTAGTAAACATTCGAACTTTAACAAACTTATTCGCTGAGTCTCTTTTGCCCAACTGGTTAGCTGGTTTAGCAGAAATGTATGCGCATTTGCTGTTTTAATCATTGCTTTTGTAGGAAAACAAATGCAAATGCACCATGAATGAAACGAGAAAAGAAAGTAAAGATTCTTGCTGCTCTTAGAATTACAGATCATCAATAAAAAGGCAACAAAACAACCAATTTGATATTAATAAAAATAAAGGAAAATATAACTTCATCTATTTACATTACATTGTTAATTGATGGTTGCAGTTTATGTCGAAAACCATAGACTGATTAGTGAAGACGATATCTTTTTCAAGAAATTGCTGCAGTTTAATTTCATAGTTTTTGTAATGAATATATAAAATAATGGGTTTTCTTAGTTTCATAAAGAAGCTATTTCTAAAAGTTATTTTCTGGTTGAGTTGAACTTTCCTTTAAGGGAAAGTTAAAGGGTAATTACAAAAATTTATAAATCCTAAAAATCATCGTGAAATAAATAATGAAATTTTTTCCATGAAAGAATATTATAAATAAATTACTCAGCATTAGCTCTTTTATACTCAATATTCTAATGTATTAAAAAAAAATGAAGAAATTCAACTAATAATAACAGTGGTGAAGCATTCTTTGAGAATAAAGCATCATATTAAATCACATTCTATCAATTAAAAGAAGCATTCTTTTATTTAAATATATGCATTTATTCTATCAATTCTCTCCTTGTTTTTGCTGAAATGGATATTCTTGTATTTTCCTACATGAAAATAATTGATATCATTATCAAATTAAATTATCCTATATAATTGAATAAAAGATTCTCTAGTTGCAGGAAGTACACAACTGAATTTCTAAAATGAGCCAGCAGCAGTTTTGTTATAAAAAATGGGGTACAGCAGAACTGCATGCATGTATTATTAATTACCCAACGAACTGAACTTAACCAAATGCATGCCAAGTCAAACCGAAATGGCCATTTTCTTCCAGGATTGTTGAACCTTTCAGTAATTAAAACAGAACCCAAATACAGGCTGTTTGTATTTCAGCAAAACGGATTGAACTGAAAATCATCTAAAACTGATTATAGTTTGGAACAGACTGACTGCAACCGATCTTTTATTTATGTCGTTGACAGACTTCCTGTTTTCATATTTCATCTCCTGTTATCTTGAATTTAACGTTTCGGAGCTGTGGCGTGAGGTTTTGTACACGATCGCTTCTAATTATCCGTGGATAGGAACATTAAAGTCCTATTGCGTAGCACACTCACACAAGTCTCATGGGTGCGGCTTCGGAAGGTAAGCCATGTATTATGCAAAGCCCGCGCATTTTCAAATGCACGAATACTACGTACACAGAATTGAAACGACTCAAATGCTTTGCAGTCTTTCTTGCACTTTTATTTTAATGGTAAGGTTTTTACTTTTGGAAAAATTTGTTTGGAAATCATATAAAATTTATATTCTCAATTGGATTGTTATTGCCCATAAAATATGTGGATATTGTTTTCTGGAGAGGGATTATTGGTGTTCTTGACCACTTTCAATTTTGGAGTATTCACTTGACCACTTTCAATTTTAGACTGCTCACTGACCACTTTCAATTGCCACTCAGATCTGTAAATTTTTAAAATTTTTAACATGAGATTTTTATACATAATATTTTTTTAATTTCTAACATGAGATTTTTATGCATAATATTTTTAAATTTCTAAGATGAGATTTTTTGTGCATAATATATTTTTTTAATTTCTTACACGTGCTTTTTTTTATACATAATATTTTTTTTTTAAATTTCTTACACTGCTTTTTTATAAAATCGTTTGGAATTCTATATTTTTGTTATTTATATTTTTAAATTTTTTCACGGGCTTTTATACATATTATTTATTTATTTGTTTGTTTATTTATTTGCTTGTGTGTGATAGTCATGATTGGGGGGCTGATGGCCGAGTGACTAACGCTGGGTGTCACAGGTTTTGGGTTGGAATCCTGGCGATACCATTGATGTTTCTAGTGGTTCAGATTACACTTTAAACCGTAAGTCTCGGTCTAATATGACTGTAGAACGTAGGGCTAACAACCTTAACCCGTAAAAAGAAGCCATCTTATGTCTCGAAATCTGCCTACTGCCATATTTCGAGTGAAAGAGAGTTTGTTAATTAATTAGCTAGCCATGTCTATTGAAATACTTACTTTAAACCAGTAGTTCTCAAATTTAATTGTCCTTACTGACTTATTTTTAGAAGAAAAAAAAAAAAATATATTCACAGTCCTCTAAGAAATATATCCTCTTTAAGCGAACAAACAGAATCATCATTATCATTGGCGCAACAGCCCGTGGTTGGGCCAAGGCCGTCCATACATATTTTACATATTTCTAAACATTGTAAATAAAAAGTAGCCTGAATTTATAAAATTTATTAAAATCAATCATTGGCATTACACAAAAAAATGAAGATAATGAAAGGTAATATGAAATTAAAAATTATAATCACCATTAAAAATGATTTTAATGAAAAGGATGAACCTTATGCATTGCTACCAATGAATTTATCTTCGATTCTGTTTAGCAGCAGTATATCCTCCTTTAAGAAAAGTATATCCTAGAAATACTATCAACAGCATTTTAAATCACCCCCATTCTCTCTTTTTTGCAATTATTTTCTTTTTAAACGAATTTGTGACCGTATTAAATCCCATTCCACTAAATATGATGAAGGAAATGCAATTAGTCCTATCTTTTCTTCCTTCTTCATGACTTCCCCGTCCCCCTTCTTTTTATTAAACGCCCCCAAATACACCGGAGGCTACTATTGCTCTCCTTTATGGTTCCACTGATCCTAGGGGCAGTATCTCCCATTTTGGGAATCAGCGCTTTAAAAAAGACTTCATGCATTAATGAAATTATCATCTTTGTTATTAAAAAGTTTACTCTTCATTTTGCAATTGATTGTTAATATTAACTTAATTTCTTATACTTGATGTTACTTTCGAATGCAGGGCATTTCGATCTTTGCCATTTGACACAATAAAGACAGGGATATAGCAGATTCAGCATTACCCAGAGTGGATCACACTGTCTTGAGCAAACACCCCTAGAGATAGCACCTGGATAATGTTATTCCCATCCTAAAATCCAATAAAAGGACATTCCAGAATGCATATTTATTATGACAATCCCGACGTAGGCATAGAACGTTTCGGTTATTCTTGTATTGTCCTAGTTCGAAATCCAACGCGCTATATGCATAAGCAGAAATCGATTAAATTTTTTATCAATAAATACGTTTGAAATAATCCGTATTTTTAAATTATTTTTTATAAGTCAATCATGAAATTTAAGCATGGTAGTCAAAATGACATTAAAAGTCCGAGTATACTTGAAATGAATAATTTGTTTAATTCTTAATTTCATGGATTAATAATCTAAATACTTAAATTATTACAAGTTCAATGATTAATGTATCTCACTGAAAGATACATTTTTTTTAACTCAGTATTTTTGTTTTGTTCTAAGGAATTAGATGAATTTCGAATACGAAAACTCAGCTGTTTAATAAAGAAAGTATATAATTGAAGGCAGTCTCCGTGATTCGAAAAGAATACAAAAAGGTATTTAAATTAAAATACAACAAATTTACAGGAGAATACAAAAGGTTAAGTGATGTTAAAAAACATTGATACAGTTGATATGTAATAATATAATCATGCTGAATGATTTAATGACTTCAAAAATGAGTGATACTTAATTCATTTTCTAATATTTAAAACATACCAAATTATTAAACATCTCATCTTAAAATGTGTTTTCACTTTAAAAAAAATAATAATTTATTACCATCCTTTTCTCATGCAAAGAATAAATATTAGTTATCAAGTGAAAAGGAAAACAATGAAGCTTTTATAACATTGTTAAACAATGATAAAGAATATTCATTTGCAATTGTATAGAAAAGAATCCTTTCGTTTTTCTTCGAAAAGCATTACGAGTATAAAATGCGATATAATTATTACAAGTTCAATGATTAATGTGTCTCACTGAAAGATACATTTTTGCTCGAGTATTTTTGTTTTGTTCTAAGGAATTAGATGAATTTCGAATACGAATTACCACTCAGCTGTTTAATAAAAGAAAGCATATACTTGAAGGCAGCCTCCGTGATTCGGTTCACGTGCCTAAGATAATCATATAACTAATTATCACTTCAAGCTACAATTGTGTTTATACACGCAAGTGAAATTGAATGCTCAAGGTAAACAAAGATATTAAAAATGATTTTTCCATTTTCTAATCTTCGAATTGCAGTGCATAAGAATTGTTTAAAATGCTTAATATTTGTTTTTCTTAGGCTGGTATAATAACTATAAAAATTTAAAGCTGATTATCTATCACAAAATGTAATTTATTTTAAAAAATGTATAAACATTTTTGTTGTGAATTAGGGCTTAAATTTGCACTGGTGATACAAAAAATCATAATATTTAAATCTTTTTTAAAAATTCTATTTTACTCCATAATTATATATTATATTATATTATTGTATAGTATTGTAAAACGCACAACTTTTTTGTAGTGTTTCAAAGTAATTTTTCAATAGAATAGAAGTAAAAATTATTTCTGACTAAGATTTCTGATTTCTTCTTCTGATTTCTTTTAAAGTTCACTTTGTCAGTTTTATTAAAAAAAAATTTTTTTAATTGTATTTAATGCTTAATAACTTTTAATTCAATTCGAATTTATAATTCCCGTTCATAAGATTTCTTAAATTTTAAATTTCATTGCTTAAAATTTAAACTGTTTCATTTTTTGCAACATTAAAAATTTTTCATTTATTTTCTCTCCTTTGTTGAATTCTTTATTTTTAACAGCTTTTATAGAAATAAATTCAATAAATAATCATTTTAGAACAACATTTTGTTGAACAAGTATTTTTATATACTTATACAGGTTATTTATATTATTTAGGTTAAGTTACAAGTACTTTTATATTATTTAACTGGTTATAAATTGTACCTGTTAAATTATTAACTTTAATTTTTAAAAATAATTACATGATCATGAAAGTACTTAATTAAAAACAATCCATTACTAAACGTTTCAAATTAAATTTTGCTGACTTATAATAAGAGATTAAACTCGTTGAAATTAAAAATATACTCATGTTTCTGTCAGTTAAAATTATGCAATACAGTATTTTAGAAGTTTTTCTCTACTAATTTGAAACAATATGAAATCTATTATTCTTTTAGATGATAACAATTTTCCAAATATAATGTCTAACAACTTCAAATGGCACAATTTGAAATAAAAGTCATTATATTTAAATAAAAATCAGTTTGCAAATAACAATGAATTCTGTGAGGCATTAATTTTAATAACTAAATGAACCTTTTGCAGTTCATTGGTTGGATTAGACTTCTAGTTAAAACTTAAATCAATTTATCTGTCGGAAACCTCATTTCTGTTTAAATACTTTATTTTCTTTGACATTTTGCTATTTCTGGAACACATACGTGACTATTCAGCGTAGACATTTATCTCACTTCAATATTTGTTTTGACTTCTAACAGAGCCGTCAAGCAATCCACGCTCGACTCATCAAGACATTGCATAACCTACTGGGTGCAACTACTAACACGGAGAATTTAATTTGCTAATGATATCTACTTTGAGTCTAGTTAAGTAATTCGCTCGTAGAGGAGGTAGCATAAATTATAAATGGACCCCAACCTCTGCACAGTTCTGGTCACCCTTTTGCACAGACAGTTGAATTAAAAACAGCAACGGCCGCCGACGCCACCAATGAAACAACCACACCATTTATGCACCTCTGGAATGAATAATGTAACATAGTAACCCTTCCATGGAAAGCACGGCTTAAGTAAAGCCTACTCACCGTTTAAACGAAACAAGTATCCGATTTTCCCAAGTTCTCTAATCTACGTGTATTGCACGAGCTTTGCAAGGGGTCAGGATCCCACCCATATCCCCATCCCCTTACAGAAGCACAGACGGAATTCAAAATAGAGCTTCGTAGAGTATCGGTCCTTAGTTCCTACGGTATTAGCAGCATTACTAATTCACGTAGACACATGTAATGAGCGAGCCTGGCTGATGAGCTCAGACCTAAATTAGATCAAGTAGAAGGGGTAGGCTCCCTTGACACAGAAAGGGAATAGCTTTGAAAAGTGGAAATTTAAATGAAAGGGACGGAGCGTAAGAATGGAAAGGGGGATTCGGTGTGGGTTGGCTATAAATCTACATGGCGATTCAAGGAGTTGGAGCGTTTAGGACACGAAAATTGAACGCCGATCGTGCCAAGCGTATTTAGAGGTTTGTTAAGCGCGTGGAATTGTTCTGTATTCAGAAGAGGACTTTCGACCTTCTAATAAGGATGGCTGGACTGGATAAAAACTCTAATTAAAAAGAACATCGCCTTGCATAGGTGTTCGTGGAAACTAATATTATTATTAAAAGAGTAGGATATTTGTATTTTAATTACAGTATCTTTTAGAACAGGGGTGTCAATCCTTACCAGCATCAATTTTTTTCAAAGTATATCAGCGGCACAGGATTCAATTAAATACTAATTTAAGGCAATATTTTTTTATTTAAATTTGGCTTGGCTTGTTGCTCTACGGTCCTTTTTCGCACACTTTGGATAAATTAGAACCACTAACCCATGCCATCTTATTTAAATTATATATATATATCAAGATTAAAATGGCATTAAGCCATGAAGGCCAAAAAAGCAGTATATTATTTCAAAGATATATTTATTTGACATCATTTTAGCTTTATTATATTATCGATGTTTCGCATCATATCAGTTGTTCTGATTTCGAGAATTGACTGAAGTTTATCATATGCAAATTTTGAATGTTATTTAGGTTTACATATTTTTATTGTTGACACAAATATGACTAAATTCTAACACTTCTGAAATATGAGTGGCTTGGTTCTTCATGTGTTGATAATCGCTATGACTAAATTGCAGCTGAGTAGCAGGGTCTACAGATCGGTTTTTTTTTTTTAAAGTGTTTTTTCCAGAACTTACATCATTCCTTTCTTTTTCTTTGTTTATATTATAAGAATAATTTAATTATCCCGAAAACAAGATTTTTAATTTTATTCATCTTAAAAGGAAAGAAAATTGGATTCAAGATTCTTTGAATTCGAATTCAATGCATTATTTTTTTAGATTATATAAATGAAAAGATAACCTAATAACAGAAACTCTGCCTTTTTATTTGTCATTGTTACTTAAATAATAATTCACTTTTATTTGATTTATAAAGTATTTTTGTTAAATAAATATATATTTAGAGTTTAACATGGAAAGTAATTAAAATTTAACACAACATCCTTCTTTGTAACAATGTAAACACACATTGCATATCAACCATAAATCAATGATGCAAAATTTAAGAATATAAAGGAAATTGAAGTATCCTGAACAATCTTCGAAACAGATGAACATTTATTAATAATTCAATCATGTTTTTCGAGACTATCAAAAAGCTTGTGCTGCCCCTTATTTCAAATTATTATGTAAAAATGTTAAAATTTTAAAAAACTATTGTTAGTATCCGTAAAAAATGTTGAAATTAAAATTTTGTGATCAAAGTTGAGATATAAATTGATTGGATGACGGAAGCTTTCAAAAACCTATTCAAGAATCATCCTGCTTTTATTTGTATTTCTTTATGTTAAAATTGAGTAATGTATCGCAAGCTTCGGAAAGTTTAATAATATAAAATAATCATTAATTCGAAAATAACTGTCATTTTATTTAATACAAATAAAGCACTAATTATTTTAAAGCTCCTTTGTATACAATATTATCTACCATGAATGAAATCAAATAAATAAATTTATACTAAATAAAAAATATTTAAAACAAAGCTATACTAAATAAAAAATTATTTAAAAAAGCTATACTAAATAAAAAATATTTGAAAAAAAAAAAAAAATTTTACTAAATAAAAAAAATATTTTAAAAAGTGCCATATTAAATAAAAAATATTTAAAAAAAGATATACTAGATAATAAATATTTAAAAAAAAAAAGATATACTAGATAATAAATATTTAAAAAAGATATACTACATAATAAATATTTAAAAAAAAAGCCATACTAAAAAAAAAAATATTTAAAAAAAAAGCAATACTAAATAAAAAATATTTTAAAAAGTGTCATATTAAATAAAAAATATTTAAAAAGTGTCATATTAAATAAAAGATATTTAAAAAAGATATACTACATAATAAATATTTTAAAAAATACCATACTAAAAAAAAAAAAAAATATTTAAAAAGAAAAGCAATACTAAATAAAAAATATTTTAAAAAAAGCTATACTAAATAAAAAATATTTAAAAAAGCTATACTAAATAAAAAATATATTAAAAAAAAAAAGCTATACTAAATAAAAATTATTTAAAAAAAAGCTATACTAAATAAAAAAAAAAAAAAAAAAATAAAAAAAAAGCTGTAGTAAATAAAAAATATTTAAAAAAAAAAAAAGCTATAGTAAATAAAAAAATATTTTAAAAAAAAAGCTATAGTAAATAAAAATTTTTTTTAAAAAGCTATTCCTAAAAAAAAAAAGAAAGTAACAATAAAATAAAAAGAAATTATACATCCTCGTTAAAAGAATTTAAAACGTTTTATTACTTAAAATGTATTATTTTAAAAATTAAATTTATTCAAAATACTAACTTATACATTATATAGTATACATTTTATTAAATTCATAAAAAAATTAGATAATTAGATAATTTAATTAGATGAGGCTAATTTTTTTACGAATTATTAGGTAATGAATCTAAATACGAGGATAAAATTTTAGAGATAATTTCAGTACAAAATAATAACTTAGGAAAAAAAATTTAATGTTTACGGATTCGACAAAAAAATCTATCCACGTGAACTCAATTACAAATTGTTATTAATAATCTTTCTTAGACAAAAGCAAGAGATCAGATGACAGGACATAAATAGTTTTCCGAAAGAAATAATCTGGAACTAGGGGAAGATTCGCTCCCAGCTCAGAAGTGAAATAAGACCACATGCGTGTACAAAATCTGGTTTTGGCAATGTTTCAATTTTTCGGGTGATCATAAAAATTTGGGAGAAAGTTAACCATTCATTAAATGGATTTTATCCTGTTAACATTCACTGTTATTCTTCAGTTTTTTTTTTTAATAACGAACGATTAAAAAGCAGTTTAATTAAATTTTTATATAACTTTTACTTTGCACAATGGCATAGGTTATATGAATTTTTTTACGGAAATCTTTCAAGCATATGAAATATTTCATTCAATAACTTTTAAAATTAATTATGAGCGTTAAAATGTTTTAGTTTAATGCCCAGTTCGTGCCCCAGTGATAATGGTCAATAGTTATCTTGTAAGAAACCGAGAATCGATTCGTACCGTTAAGGGTACTGCTTTGATAAACGAGTAGATTAAGTGGAGATTGTGGTAAACAGTCTCGCTTGAATAGTCAAATTAGTTAGTTGAAGTTGCCTGACTTTTGTTCAATACAAAATCACAAATGCAACGCGATTATCTTTGAAAATAATCTTGGAAGGCTTTACTCTCCTCTCTTTTCCGCTTGTGGTGTATAGTAATATAGCAGTTTTTCCTGTGAATGGATTGGAAAAACTGCTGTATTGTTAGAAAAGGTTGAATTTACAAGATTAACTAGATAAGGTAGAATAAGGTTGAATTTACTATTATTGTGTCAGGTTGGTGGTCAATAATCTGAGCAAGTCAGGGGAGAAGGTCTGATTCTCATTATATCCTATTAAAATATTTCTTTCTTAAAAGTTTGTATAAAAAAGCTTTTTGGACAGGGCGTGACGCTCATGAAATACAAGCCAATTTTCAATCGCATCTTTTTCAAAAATGGAATAAATGGAGTAAATTCTGGTTAGGTTTTGGTGATGATAATGGTCAGATTTTGGTGATGATAATGTTAGGCTTCTTAACACAGAGACCTTAGTTCGTATTCTAAAAAGGGATTTGAACATTCCAGTGTCTACATCAGGTATGAGCAAGAGTAATTTGTAGGCTGAAAATTAGGACTCGTAGAGGTGATTGAAGATTGCGAAATAGCAAAGAGAAATTAAAAAAAAGGTGAAGCGGGACTGAAGAAACCTCCGTCTTCTTCTTCAAGTGTTACATCAAAGTTAATAAAGGCGGCTTTCGACGAAAGATAATTTCCTTGAGGTAAGAAAGCCCCGTTATCCCGAAGCATTACTAGATTTACTAGTTAAAAAAATTCAGTATCATAACGTTGGTTTTCAACATCATAACGGTAGTTTTATTGTAGTGTTACCACAAGGGGCGCTTTGTCTCTATATAAACCCTTTCTCTATTTGAAACAACACCATTGAAAGAAAACGAAGAAGAAGGCAGATGCAAAAGCACTTTTCCTAAAAACGGGTAGAACAAATAAAAAAGAGCGAAGAGAAATTGAAAAAAAGGCGAAGTGAAGCTTCTTCTTCAAGTGTTACATCAAAGTTAATAAAGGCGGCTTTCGGCGGAAGAGAATTTCCTTGAGGTAAGGAAGCTTCATGGATCTTTAAGTTATCACTAAACATTACTAGATTTACTTGTGCGTGAACTAACACTACTGAATTTACATGCAAAATATTACTAGATTTTATTAAAAGATTCAAAAAAGTGGTGTTACCACGTGTGGCACAACGTCTGCACATAAACTTTCTCAATGTGAAACAAAACCCTTCAAAGAAAACGAAGAAGAAAGAAGATGCAAAAGCACTTTTCCTAAAAACGGGTAGAACAAATAAAAAAGAGCGAAGAGAAATTGAAAAAGGCGAAGTGAAGTCTTCTTCTTCAAGTGTTACATCAAAGTTAATAAAGGCGGCTTTCGGCGGAAGAGAATTTCCTTGACGCAAGAAAGCTCCGTCTCACGAAATAAGGAGCGTGAAACTCTGCGAAGGAGCGAAAGAAGTCCTTTGCTTGCTAAATCCCTGGAACAAATTAAATGGCACGAGTGATCTCAGACGGCTTCGCGAGCAGCGATGCGTACCCAATTCTTTTCCCTTTTACGTGAATGGGAGATACAAGCCGCAGTCGAGATCCGGGATTTAGAGTCCGGGACCACGTGATCAGGAGGATCGGATGCGTCTTCATCGTTCGAGATGGACAGCTTACACTCATGATATTCCGCAGGGAAAGAATAGGGTAATTTTGTTTAGCCACTTTTCCCTGGAGAGGTTAAATTACTTTTAAGGACGAGGTGAGGGATCGAGTTTTTTGCCTTACCTGACAGACACCAGTGCTGTTTGCATTCGCTCCTGTATGTAATTAAAAGTTCTTTGTCTGGGGAAAAAGAGGGAGGGGTAAGAAAAGGAGGAGTTTTAATCAGGATTTAGGAAAATAATTTAGTGTGAGTGATTAATCAAATCAGAGAGAGAGGGGGCAACTTTGGTAATGAATAAGTAATTAAAGAAAAAAAATTCCCGATTGGATAAGAAAGTTCGTGTGTGTGTGTGTGTGTGTGTGTGTGGGATATTACTTCGTATGGGAAGGTAGTGTAGGAAATTAATGAATGAAACGTACATATAGTGATGTATATGAAATATAAAAGAAATTAGTATACATTGTTGTGAATATTTTTGTGCTTAGGTTTTGGATGATTATGTTTTTCTTTGGTTCTCTGCAAAAAATTAATTAACCTTATGTAGAATTTAAAAGACTCTACTCAGAATAAATCAAGAAGCTAGTTTAATATCAGTTAACATATTATAACATTACTCAACATATTATTAACATATTGTTTTATATTAGGAAATAAATGTAAGCTGGTTTATAATAAAACTATTAGATTAATGAAAGGTTTAAAATGTTTTCTGTGATTGTTAATTTCAAAATAATTAAAAAATTATCTCTTTTCCACACAATTTATTTATTTCGTTTTTAAAATATGTTATGGACTTCGATATAAAAGAAGATAAATACTAATTTTACTATTTTAAAATGTATCCCATTCTAATTATTTTTATTTTAAATACTAGTTTATAATTTTTTTTTAGTGTGAATTAATTCTCATATATTATAAGCTTTTTTTCCTACCTTTTAAAAAATAAAGATAGAAGAGAGAATTGCGATTTTAAAAAATATATGTAAAAAAATATTATCCGTTCTGATATTAAAAAAATTTGTTTTTCAGTATGAAGTGATTTAAACTAAATAGTTATCAAAACAATTTTTAATTTTTTCAATGCGAGTAATTTTATTTTAAAAACGTCTACATATAGATATCAGTGAAAATTTCACTTTACTTAAAAATGAAAAAAGGGCGATTTTATTTGTTATTCTTGAGATTTATTAGTGAAGTTTAAAGAACAATGTTTTACCTGAATTGTAACATTGCCTTATGGTATACAAAGCAGGTATACCTTATGGTATACCGTTCTGATATACAACGAACAATTTGTTTTCAGTATGAAGTGATTTAAAGCAAATAGTTATCGAATCGATTTTTAGTTTTTTCAATGTGAGTAATTTTATTTTAAAAAGCTAAGCCTACTTAGCTTGTTCAGTTTACTTTAAAATGGGAAAGTTAGGTATTTAAAAAAGGACGACTTTTTCTTGAGATTTATTAGTGACGTTTAAAGACCAATGTAATACCTGAATTCTAACACTGCCTTATGGTACACAAAGCTGGTTCCCTTGCCTCCTTAATCATCGAAGAAAGAACTCTCTGGTAGAAGGATCAATCAAACTAACTATTCCTACATTTCCCTAGATACTTTAATGTAAACGACAGGAACATGATAAGTTCAGACCTCACCCTGGATATTTACGATAGCAGAACAGGGAGTGGTGCTTTTTTTTTCATCAGACTATTTTGAAGTTAATTGGGATCCTACATTATTATCCCTTTATCCAACATTAGGAAAAGTTTTGAATCCAGCCAAGTTCTTTTTTCTTTCTTTTCCTTCTTTTTCTTTTCTTTTTTTTCAACATTCGATCATACGAATAAAATTAACATAAGACATGTCAAAGCCGGAAATAAAAATAGTTGGTGATAATGGTAGCTTTTAGAAATGGTTAAGGTATCGGTAGTTTGCTGTTACCGCTCCCAATTACATCAATTGTAAATTTTATTTAATTTTTCTTAGCTGGCACCCGAATAAAGTATCAGTAGTTTCGATGTCCTATAATTATAGTACACGCTATAATTATAGGACGAAAGAAGAAGAAGTATTATTGCCTATCTCAGGGGGAATATTTATATTTTCACGCTTACAAAAACAAAAGCAGAATAAATTATGGATTTGATTTGTTATTATGGCTACGTGCAGGAAATCTGTTAGAATCCTTAAGACATCTCTCACACTCGTTCGGATTGGATTTATAAAAACATGTTTGAATGGAAAATATAAGCGACTTATAACTAAAAGTACGTTTGAAGCAGCGAAGTATAATAAAAATTATGTTGCTTTACATTATGTTATAATACATTTATGTTAATAAAATAACATGTTGCTATACATTATCCAAGTAACGATAATAACAAATCAAATCCATAATTTATTCTGCTTTTGTTTTTGAAAGCGGGAAAATATAAATATTCCTCTGAGATAGGCAATAATACTTTTCTTTTGTCCTATAATTATCCTATTATTATGTTATAATACATTTATGTTAATAAAATAACATTATGTTGCTATACATTATCCCCGTAACGATAATAACAAATCAAATCCATAATTTATTCTGCTTTTGTTTTTGAAAGCGTAAAAATATAAATATTCCTCTGAGATAGGCAATAATACTTCTTTTGTCCTATAATTATCCTATTATTATGTTATGATACATTTATGTTAATAAAATAACATTATGTTGCTATACATTATCAAGTAACGATAATAACAAATCAAATCCATAATTTACTCTGTTTTTGTTTTTGAAAGCGTAAAAATATAAATATTCCACTGAGATAGGCAATAATACTTTTTTTTTTTTGTCCATAATTATCCTATTATTATGTTATAATACATTTATGTTAATAAAATAACATTATGCATTGCTATACATTATCCACGTAACGATAATAACAAATCAAATCCATAATTTATTCTGCTTTTATTTTTGAAAGTGTGGAAAATATAAATATTCCTCTGAGATAGGCAATAATACTTTTTCTTTTGTCTATAATTATCTTATTATTATGTTATAATACACTTATGTTAATAAAATAACATTGTGTTGTTATGCTTTTGGCTCTTGTGACGTAAAATATATAAAAAAAAACAAAGATATTTTTAAAAACTTTTTTTTTTTATTTACTTTTATTTTTATTCATTTTTTATCATTTTTATTTTATTTATTTATTTTGAAGTTTAACTTTTTGTTGACTCTTAAATCCTATATAAGAGTTCAAGAGTTCTAAGGAAGTTCAGCAATTTTTATGTTACGGAAGTGGGTGGGGCTATTTTGATTTTTTGCGCGTTTATATACTCATGACGTCACTTCCTGTTTACATTGATAAAACGGGAATTGATCAGTTTCATGAGAATAATGATCGCTTGAACATGCTGTAGTTGTCGATTATTTGACATTCTTTAACTTGCTTCACAAGGAATTTTATTTATCTATTTTTCGATCTTGCCATTTTTTTCCCATATTAATATTTAATTTTTGGGTTAGTTGTAACGTTGGTATCACTGTAGTTGTCGATTGTTTGTGTTTATTTAATTTTTATTTAACTATTTTTGTTTTTATCCTTTTTTTTTCCATGTTAATATTTCATTTTTCGGGCTTGATGCAATCTGGTGCCTGAATGAGGAAGCTAAAACTTACAAGTAAAGTCGAACCTTAAGTTGTCAGCAGGAATGTATGCGATCAATCCTTAGAGCAGGAAGTCTTCCGTTGGGTTCAAGAAGGAAGGAAGGAGGGTGCGAACCCCTTATGCCACTTCTGAGATGAAATATTTCTTCAAAATGCTGTAACAAAGTGTGGGGGTATTGTAGCAGAATACCGCGGTGTACCTGAGTAACACTGAATTTGCGAAAAATCTGCGGTGTTATTGGCGAATTATCTCAAGTTAAAGTACCCAACGTTGAAAATGATAATACATGAATATGTATACATGAAGATATACATGAATATGTTTTTAATTTAAGAGGCTTATTAAGAAGGAACCAATGTTGGAGTACTACTTTCATGAACACTTTCAAGAAAACTAAATTAGCAGCATGCAAACGAGGAATTGATACGAAATAATACCTAAATAATTAATTTAATGGTCTTTAGCTCTGAATCCTCTAATTTCCACATGGATATGCTAACCAGGGTAGAGTAACTAGGGTAGAAAGTGATGCAGAATTAAATGACTCTCAGTTTCAGTTGATTTCAATGCAGCATTCCATTTTCATCGAGCATCAAACGTCATTTCCCATATGTTTCAAGCTGTCACTTGTAAATGAAGCAGTTAATTAATTTGTACGATTAAATAGTTGGCTTTTAGACTGTAATTTCACGAGTGAAAGACTTGCGAGCGATTTGCATTATATGCTGAATCTTGGTTAGTCTCAGCTGTCGAACTCCGTCCCCATATCTCATTTGAGCTCATAGATATTCACTGAATTTCACCACTGCGAACAACGGATCGCGCACGACTAGGAGCATTTGGACAGTCCCTGCATCGGTAATTAAAGGGCACTAATTATGCAGATCAGTTATTGAAACATCATTGAGAAGATAACGAATACAGTTGACTATGCATTAAGCTTTTGAATTGTTACCCATTGGCATCAAAAGAATTCTACGACTAAGATTAAATAGTAAACAAGTAATAGTAACATATATAATAGTAATATAATAATAATATATATAATAGTAATATAATAATAACATATATGATAATAATAACATATAATAGTAACATATGTATATATTTAAGCAAAATTTTTAGTTCCTAAGTTGTTCGTATTCGACTGATTTAGAAAGGAAATCTATATTTATATTGAAGATCTTACAAAAGGTTTAAATCGTCTTAAAAATTCTATTTATGCATATATATATACACATATAAATAAATATATGCACATACCCACATATATACTGATACACATAGGTTCAAACCCAGGAGGGTGGTTGACAAAAGCTTGAGCTCCCCGTCAATCCCATAAGTGAAATGTGTGTGCGTGTTCAAAATTAAGACCACTTTCTACTTAGATCCAATTTTTTTTTTTATTAAATATTTAGTATTTCAAGGAATCAGTGTTAGTATGTAATGTAAGTAAGTAGTTAATATGTAATAGTATGTAATAACTAAATAACTTTGCAGTTCAAAATATACGAAATTGATTTTATGGCTATTGCTAGCTACAGATTATTTAAGACACAAAGATTTTACCTCCGTTTATTTTTAGAGAGGTTTAATTAACGTAAATAAAAAATAAATAATAAAATTAAAAATGCACTCCTTTAAGAAAATGCAAACTTTAATTATTTTTAGTAAATGTCTTTTAATATTTGTGTTTAATAAAGTAATATCTTTTCAATAAATGGAATGTCAAAATATATTCAAAATTTTATTTTCTTAAAAACTGTTAGTAAATATTCTCCATACCTTGTCAAGCATAAAAGGGGGAAAATTGTTGGAATAATTGGTTTTGGTTTGTCGCTCTACGGTAATCTTGTGCACACGAGTGTTAAATAGACCGAAACCTACAGTTTAAAGTGGATTCTGAACCACTAACAAACATCCAGGCCAACGCCAGGATTCGTACAAGAGGCCTGGGATAAGAAAAGACAGAGTGCTAGTCCAGACAGAGACAGAGTCCACCAGGCCACTGCAATAGTTGGAAACCACAATGCCATCAGGACTTTTTCCCACTTTTTCCCTTGACAATTAGGGTAGTAACTTTTTATCCATTATTGTAAGCTCTACAAATAAAATTGGTTCAAAAAAGATTTATGACTCAATCCAAAAATTATACTGAATTATTTAACTAAAATGAAATGAAACTTTTAAGTACGGAATGAATATACACACAGAATAATGATAAAAAAATATATTAAAAGTTACCTTCCATTTATAGAAGAGGAAAAATAATAAAATGTAAACAAATTATTCTGTTTCCAGCATGTTATTGCTGTTTTGAATAGATGATTCATTCGATAATAAATACACGGAATTATAAACCAAATTATCTTCAAAATTGTTTCCCAACAAATTCTAATTTTTTTTTTTTTTTTTTTGTATTTTCTGTACCTATTTTATGTACTTACACAGAAATAAGTATTTAAGGATAATCTATAACGACTGTTTTACTGAGATAAACGTCATTTAGGTGAGTCTTTGAATATAATGGAGTTTAATCGTCTACATTTTCATACCATTAAACAAATTTTGTGATTCAAGATCTGTAACTACTATAAATTTAGTTTATATTCATCTTAATAAATTATGTTTCTGCATACAATATGGAAATACTTTGTTAACTATATAAGTAAATTTAATTTAACTAAACGAAACTTTGCTATTCAGCCAGAATTTAAGGAATACTGAACTGAAAAATGGGCCTGATGGCAGAGTGACTAGCGCTCTGACAATCGGTACCCCAGGTTTCGGGTTCTAGTCCCGGTGGTGCTATGGATGTTTGTAATGGTTCGGAATCCATTTTAAACCATAGGTCAAAGTTTAATAGGACTGTTGGTAGTAGGACTGACAACGCCCATCCAGTAAAAGAAAATATCTCCTGTCTCGAAATATGCCAATAAGCAGATGGCATTGTTCCACTATGAGAATGTTGAGCCAGTGAACAAAAAACGGAATGATTAAGGTGGATTTTAGCCTTCCTAACTCTGGTAACTATAGGCAATTTGATTTACTTCATTCAACATTGAAAATACGGAAATTCAGCAAATTCAGCGTTATTAAAATTATTACTAAATTATACCCACAAGAAAGAAAGGAAATGGGGAGATAGATCCTTTAGGGGTTAGTGTAAAATTCCAGCTAGACTGTTCTGCTGTCGATGCGAGATATAACATTAAAATCTAAATCTAATCTATACGAATTTAAAGGCATAGGAAAAACAGTAGCTGTTGCCACCAACGGAGAACGAGCCTCTGCCCTTTTGCATCGGTAAGTTTTTGCCCTAGTGGGTTTAGCCCTACATTACATAAAAATCTCCATCAAATCTATTTGAATTTAAAAAGGCACTTATAGTAGCGGTCGTCATCAGTGGAGATCGAACCTCTGTCCTTTGCATCGGTCTGTTTAGCCCTAGTGTGCACAAAATGACCGTAGAGTGACAAACCAAACTGGCATTTTGCACAGGAGCTAGTGAGTGCTACCGCTAGGTCACAAGTGATGAATGAATATACAACTACACCAATACATACGATCTACATCAATAAATACGCTTTTGCATAGGTCTGTTTAGCCTAGTGTGCACAAAATGACCGTAGAGTGACAAACCAAACTGGCATTTTGCAAAGGAGCTAGTGAGTGCTACCGCTAGGTCACGAGTGATGAATGAATATGCAACTACATCAATACATAGTACAATCTACATCAATAAATATGATATACATCAATTAAAGTCTTCATATTAAAATAAAATCTTTTTTGTTTGAAGAAAAGAAATAATAATCAATTTTTTCTATTTTTAAAATATTGTTTTTCATAATTTCTATTTTTAAAATATTGTTTTTTCATTTAAATCTTCTTACAATTTTATTTTTAAAAAAATGAGGCATTTTTGCACGTTAACTAATGGTTTAGGTCACGAGTTAACAGTCGAAGAAAAGAAATAATCAATTTTTCCATTTTTAAATCATATTTCTTTTATTTTTAAAAATGGAGGCATTGGGGTTTGCTAACAGTCGACCCATTTAAATCAATTCTTATGTAAATTCTGGGGGAGCTTGATAACGAAAGCTGACTAGCCCTAATGTGTACAAAAGAAAAGTCCTAGTCCTAGTCCTAGTGTTTACAAAATGACCGTAGAGCGACAAACCAAACTGACATTTTTGCACGTCAACTAATGAGTACTACCGCTAGGTCACGAGTGATGAATGAATATACAACTATATCAATACATACAATCTATATCAATTAAACTCTTCATTTTAAAATAAAATCTGTTCTTTGTTTGAAAAAGAAATATTAACCAATTTTTCACTTATATTTTTAAAATATTGTTTTTCTTAATCTTCTGCAATTTTATTTTTTTAAAAAATATGAGGCATTGGGGTTTGATTAACAGTCGACCCATTTAAATCAATTCCTAAGGGGAATCTCTACAGAGAGTTTGATAATGGAAGCTTCTTGATTAAACAGAGTTCCAAAGTTTATTTTACTTTAACAAACTTAAGCCAACTTTTTCTTTCAATCTTCAACAACATTTCCACTCACTGTTTGCTCATTTAAAGTAATTTTTCACCCGCACAGAAAACAGCTGCCAAAAGAATTCTTATTAATACGATAAAAATTTCCCTTTCACTTAAAACATAAACGGTTCATTTTGCTTAATATTTCCGTCAAACTAGATATTTATTTTCTCCACGGGAATTATCAGTTCGGCCGAAGCTTAGAAATATTTTTAAAGAGCTTAGAAATATTTTATGAACTTCCTAAACACCGTTCCGTATACCATCTACAACAACATTTAACTCTGCTGGCAAATAATGGAATGAAAACCATTATGCAATAAATGCAATTTTCCTAAGTAATCTTTGTGAGTTGTTTTACAATTCAATCCTCAGCCTGATGACAGGAGCCGATAAATAGATTTATTATACCGAATTCAAAGATTTTTTTTTTTTTTTTTAATGGGATCTTTCTTTTTTTACAATGAACAGTAAAAAAGTATTTTTCGTTTCACAAGCAATGAACGAAACATGCTTCCGAAATTAGGTTCCAGTTATCGGATTTTTTTTTTTCCTTTTCCATTTCCTGAGAGATTTTTCCTATTCAGGATATTTAATTTCAATCAAGTAGAATTGTGAAATAGTTATTTATTTAATTTGTTTTTCTTAAAATTTTAAATACGATTTTTATTTAACCTATTGCAATTCGTTTTGGACGAGAAACTTTACACATATTCATGTTATGTATTATTGTAATAAATGTTTCATAATGAGTTTTTTTAATTAATTAATATCTCCTATTTTTTTCCATATTAAATTATTTAAATGTCCCCTTAAGAATATTAGAAGCAAGTAACTTATAAGTGGTATTTTATGAAACCATATCTAAAAATAAACTTACCTGAAGATGATTCTTTTGAATAGTGATTTATATAGAGATCTGTGTTGAAAATTGTTATTGGCTTCAATAATTCTTTCCTGAATATTGATTTATATAGAGATCTGTGTTGAAAATTGTTATTGGCTTCGATTATTCTTGCTTGAATAGTGATTTATATAAGCATCTGTGTTGAAGATTGTTATTGGCTTCGATTTGATACATGGATGAAATAATATATGAAGCAATATTAGTAGAGATAGATTTTTCATTTTTCTTTTCATTCCAAACAGTCAAAAACCTTAAATGTTTTAATAAAAAAAAGGAATCAAAACATTTTTGAAAGTCTTTAAATTTAATAATGACTCTGTTCATAAAATTGTGTTTGATTTTAATATAGTGATGCAATTTATCAAATAATAAATTCCGTCATATTAGCTGATGATTAACCTGTTATAACAGGTTAATCATCAGCTAACGATATATGGGTTAACTATAGACGTTAAAAATTGTTCATGCCGTTGTAGTATGGATTTGAGCAATTTTTAATTTTACTGCATGGAATTTCGCTCACTTCGCGTGACACAATATAAACTAGTTCTCTATTTACGAAAGTATTTTTCCTATGTATATCGGGTAGGTGAATAGATGTAATAATCCAATAGATAGAATATCAACATTTTCATTCAAAAAAATGTACGAGGCTCTTTTAAAAATATTCAAAAAAAGAAGATATATTCAGAAATATTCAAAGAATTTTTAAAAGACAATTCAATTTTAGAGATTTTACATTTATTAAACCTAAATAAAAATTGAAATAAATCAATTTTCATTCCTTTCTCACGAAATTACTTTTCTCTTAGTTGTTTATTAATAAGTCAACAACTAAATTTTTAAAACTATCAACATAAACTTTATTTCAAGCGTAATCTGAATCATGGTGTGGGCTATCCTACCAATAGGATAGTCCACACCATGATTGTCTAGCTCTGACAAAAGAATTTGTTTATCAGAGGATTTGAAAATCAGGAAAATAATAAAAATAAATAATAAGTATACAATATAAGTATAAGTATAAATATAAGTATACAGTCAACGTCATTTTTTTCCTTTTTTATTATTGTGTAAAATGAGTAAGTTATTCCTAAAAATTTTCTGATTATTTTCTGATCTAATTTAATATTTCTGATATCTGAATTATTTTTATAAGAGAATGTTTTTAAATGTATTTAAAATGCAATTACTATGACGGATCCGAAAGGTCATTTGAAGTTTTCAAAACTGAGCAACAGGGAAAGTGAAAATTGTGCCTCAAAAGTTTCACGACTTGTATTGTCCTAATCACTTGAATTTTTACAACACCACAAGTCCTTCAAGTTTCATTACTAGTATTACCTGACCTTTATATACAACAGACATAGCCCCACCATGACTTGTTTGTTTATGCTATAAAAAAGTTATTTATAACAGGAATTTCAAAATAATAAATAATAAAAATTGAAACTCTCAAAAACGTAATTTTTCATTTATTATTGCAATGAAATGAGTGAGTTACTCCTAAAAATTTTTGGAGTAACTCACTAGGACTAATAATAGTACTAGTTTTAGTAAGGACTAATAATTCCTATATAAAACTATTTTCATAAGAGAGTAAGTTTTTAAATGTATTTAAAATGCAATTACGATGATGGATCCGGAGAGGTCATATGAAGTTTTCCCAAACTGGTCGGTTAAGAAAGTGAAAAGGTTGTGCCTCAAAGTTTGTGAATAGTAGAGTGCTGATTGCCAGGGCCGTATTTTCCTATAGGCTAACTAGGCTTCCACCTAGGGCCTCAAGATCAAGAAGGGTCTACATTCAAATTGTTAGCAAAATTAGAATTACACTATTCTAAAAACAGTAACCTCCTAAAACACTGAATCAAAAATAAGGAGAAATTCTACACATATGAATAATAAACAAACATAATAAGTAATTGACAAACTTAAAAATGGGAGGTGAAAAGGCCTAATAAGTGGAATAGCCTAGGGCCTCTTTTCATCTAAATCCGGCCCCTGCTAATTGCTTGAATTTCTAGAACACAAGTCCTTCAAGTTTCATTCTTTCAAGTGTAACCTGACCTTTACATACAACAGACAACACCCCACCATGACTTGTTTGGTTATGCCATAAAAATTATTTATAACATGAATTTCAAAATAATTAATAACAAACATTGTAACTTTTAAAAAAAAATTTAATTTTTTAAATTTATTATTGCAATTGAAATGAGTAAGCTATTCCTTAAAATCTATGAATATTTATGATATCTAAAATTATTTTTATAATAGACTTAGGCCCACCATGACTTGTTTTAAATGCATTTAAAATGCAAATTAATTTTTTAACGATGATGAAATGAAAGGTCATATGAAAAATGCAATTCCGAAAACTGATCAGCCCAAAACTGAGGAGGAAAATGAAAGTTGTGCCTCAAGTTTGTGAATAGTAGAGTGCTAATTGCTTGAACACAACAAATTCTTCAAGTTTCATTTCGAGAGTAACATGGCCTTTACATACAGACATAGGCCCACCATGACTAGTTTGGTTATGCCCTAAAAGTTATGTATAACATGAATTTCAAAATAATAAATAATAAACATTGAAACTCTTAAAAATTTAATTTTTAAATTTATTATTGCAGTGAAATGAGTAAGTTATCCCTAAAAATCTTTGATAATGTAAAAGAGGGTTTTTAAATGTATAAAAATGCTATTTTTATAAAAGAGGGTTTTTAAATGTATTTAAAATGCAATTACGATGATGGATCCGTTTGAAAGGTCATATGAAGTTTGCCAAAACTGGTCAGTATAAAGAGGGAAGTGAAAAGTTTGTGAATAGGATCGAGTGCTGAGGATTGTGCCTTGAATTTCTGGAACAATTACGACAAGTCCTCCACATGCAAAATCTTTGACATATTTAAACTATTTTTTACCTAACAGTTTGCCAAAAACTGGTCAGCGAGGAAGTGAAAAGTTTAATTGCTTGAATTTCTGAACACGACAAGTCCTCCACATGCACACATTTTAAAAGTCGATTTAGCGCAAGCGCACTGCTTGCAAACTTCGACAGTAGAAAGAGGGATGAGATTTCGGTAACTGGGCGCGCGTTGCCTGTCAGCCCACCTTCAGGGCAATGTGTCCATATTAAAGCCCCACAGGACTCTTTTTCAAGATCTAGGCGTCGACTTCGAAAGACTCTTTTTCATTTTTTGGCTGTTGAAGAAAATAAAATACTTTTTGCATGAGTTAGAGGTTGAGTTTGCTATTTTTACGCGATAAAAAATTATTTTATGTTTTCATTGCAGATTTTAATGAGCACTTAAAAATTATTCTTACTTTTTACTCGTTCTTTGTCCATATGACGCTTTCTTTCCAGATGTAAAAATTAAATTTCATATCTTACTTAATGAAATTTAAAAAATATAAATAATAAATTTCGATATCTTACATTCAAAATGTAAAAAAAAAAAAAATAAATATCAAAACTTATGTAATGAAATATTTGAAATGAAAATAATAAATTTTGAATTATTTCTTTCAAAATGTAAAGATTAATAGGATTCATATCTTACATAATGAAATACTAAAAATGATGATAATAAGTTTTGATATCTTACATTCAAAAAGTAAAAAATTAATTTCATACTTTGCATAATGAAATATTAGAAAATGAAAATAATAAATTTTGAATCTTTCTTTCAAAATGTAAAGAATAATAGGATTTTTTTCGCTTTTAAAGAAAGGTCAGTTATTTCATTGTATGAATAAAAGGGTTGATTTTGCAATTAATACGAAATATATAAACACTTTTCGTTATCCTTTTTAAAATTTTAATGCTCGTTTCAAAATTATTTTTTCTTTAATTCTTCTAAATACTTCTTTTCTGAAGATATAAGTATCTTCTTTTAAGTTTTTTTTTTTTTTTTCATGTCTTTTAAAAAAACAGTAACACTTTTTAAATGATTCTAAGGATTGGTGTCATTAAACTATTTTTCTTCTAGATTTTATTGAATTTTCCAAAATCACTTTTACTCTCATTATTCTTTTCCTTAAGTTGTAAGAATCAAATAATTTTAAAAGATTTTTCTGTATGCTGTTAGCAAAAATATAATTTTTTATGAATATAAGATGCTGATTTTAAACTGATAAAATGAGTGATACTTTTTTAAGTTTTAATTCCTTTTAGATTTTAACGAACTATACTTATTTTTTATTTTAGTGATTCTTCTTTTAAGAGACTTACTGAATTACAATGCTATAACACAAAAGTACAGATATATTGTTTGGTTGTAGAATTAGAAATAGTCTATCAATTTCATTTTTTATTTATCAAAATAGTTTTTTTTCAAAAATATCAACATTATCGCATTATCATTATATTGCTTATTATCATTATTTCCTTGTTATAATTACATCATTATTTAATGATTTTTATTGATTTAAAATTACGGCTTTATATATGTAATCAATAAAATTTCAAACGGAACATTAAATAGTGTTAACACATTCAAAGAAATGAAAATAAATTTGGTTTTGAAAATAAGCTGTTTTCTTTAAAAAAATCTTTCTTAAATGCCGATAATTGCGTATTAAATAACAAAAAGTTAAGAAATATTACATTATATAAAAAAGTAACTTAAAAGTATTTTTGCTATTTCTTTTTCATGTGAAAAATCAAAAGAAACTAAACTATATTAGATAAAAAATAAAAAAAAAAAAAAAAATAAAATAAAAAATATAATAATTTACTAAAATTATTTAATGCAGAATCTGTTCATAAAAAGTAATAAATCTTCAAATTTTCCTAACTGAAGAAATTTTTTAAAATCAAAAAATAGCTTCTCTAGTAAAAAAATCAAAATAAGTTAATATAAAATTATAAATTTTATAATATTCTATTTTGATATAATGATTATGTCTTCAATTGTGATTAATTAACTTTAAGAAATTTTATGCATTTTTAAACAATTTTGCATTGAATCTTACAAAATTTGTAATAACATGAATTTATTAAATGACACAACTCTGAAACCAAATGAATTTAATTTAAATGACACAACTCTGAAACCAAATGATATTTAATCCGAAATTAAATGATACAACTCCGAAACAAATGATATTTAATCCGAAATTAAATGACAAAACTCTGAAACCAAATGATATTTAATCCTCGAAACCAAATGATATTTAACTGAAATTAAATGACACAACTCTGAAACCAAATGATATTTAATCCGAAATTAAATGACACAACTCTGAAACCAAATGATATTTAAAAATTAAATGACACAACTCTGAAACCAAAATGATATTTAATGAAATTAAATGACACAACTCCGAAACTAAATGATATTGATAAAATCCAAAATTAAATTATACAACTTTCATTTATTTTGCAGCTTTACTATTTTCGATATAAATACATAAGTTAATATTTGAAAAAATGAAAAGTAATAATAATAAACAATTAATCATCATTAAAGAAACTCCATAAAAAAATGAAAAAATTTACTATTGAGCATATTTGTAGCGACTATCAATTATGTATATATATAAAATTATTTTTGTGTATAGTTTTTTTCCAAAGAAATTTTAAATTTCTGCAAAATCATGCTTATAAAATAAATTCATTCTACTAACTAAACTAGGGTAAGTATATTTATTAATAAACTGATTAAATCATATTGGAATTTTAAACAGTAATTTTAAAAATCACAATAAATATTTTTATCACACAAAAGAATCACAATAAATATTTTTATGTTATAAATCTTTTCTGTTTTAAAGATATGCATTTAACATTAAAAAAAATTCAAATGATAGCAAATTGTAAAAATTTATAAATTAAAAACTTTGATAATTTTCTAGTTCTTTTATTCTAAAATTGAAAAATTAAAAATAATATTTAAATTTGTAGACCGAATTTAATTGTGAATTTAAAATGATCAATTATGTCAACTCATACAAAAAGTAATTTATCTAAAGCAAAGAATAAATTATCATTAGAATCAGTAAATAAAGATAATTTATCAAACATCCTATTTAAAATTAATTTACTAAAAAGTTTTCGATGAAATATTACCAGAGGGCAATAAAAACAAGAATCATACAGAGCATGTATTTATATACAAGCCAATACACAAATATATTTATGTATTAATTTAAATGTGTAGTATCACGGTAAAGAATTATATAAAAACAGAGTTTGAATTTTAAAAAAAAACCATTGTCTTTTTAATACTTAACTTGATCATAATCCGAACATCTTTTTAAATTTACTATTCAAATTTCGATATAATGACACTTTTTAAAACTATCCATCATATAAAAATTATTCAACTTAACATAAACAGTTGTTATACGATCATACATCATTTTCATTCATCATTAATATGATTTATTAACCTATATTTCATTCATCATCATTATGAATTATTTATTGTTATTATGTCACAGATTTAACATGCAACGCAATCACGCTAATAAATATCAAAAGAGAAACACATGATTCGTAAATACGGAAGTGATTGAGATAAGATTGTAGCATATAATATTTATCATTGAATTAATTTGAATAGAAATAAATATGTTTAAAGCTTATATAAATTATATATTTTGTTTTTCATTTTTCTGATTATGAATCAAAAACATGCATATATTTCAATCTGCACTCATCTCCAATCTATTGATGATAAGTTGATGATAAAACCATGCAATTTAAATTTATAGAAACACGTATTAACAAGTAATATAGATTGAAGATTCGCCATGAACTGCAGGAGAGTTGCCGAATTATTTGGAGATCATATCTATAAAAGTTTGAAATGAACGAGACATTAGTTCGATATTTTCTTTTCTTTCATGCAATAATCCATGAGAGTAATTACGATAAACTTTCCCTTATACATACAGCAAAAAAGATCAAACAAAACTAATTAAAAATTTGCAATAGATTGCAGGACAATTAGAGTTGCTTTCAAATCACGTATTTGAAACTTAGAAATGTACGAGACATATTAATTCATTTTTCATTTTATTTTCTGCAGTAATCCAGGAAAAGTCTAAAATATAACTGAAGTAATCACTCACTGGAACAACACCCCAAAAGGATTGATCAAAATGACTTATAAACGAGAGTGTCGCATAACTGAATGTTCGCTCTTATGATTATAGATCAAATTCAAAATGTAAAGAAATATACAGAAATGACATCAACGACTGAATTATTAAGTTACTTTTGATAGCTAAAAGCTAATGACAAAATAATATGCATATATTCATAAAGAAAAATTTCTTATACAGTATTTGAGAATTTTTAAAATAATGTAAAATGTAAAATTATTTTAACTGACGAAAAATCAAAGTCAATTTTAAAAAGCTCGTTAAAATGGGAATACGTTGATTCTGAAACAGACTTGAAAACATTGATTGATTCATGATTATTGAAAAACATTGATTAGCTAATCGATTCTGGAAAAATGAAACTTTTTTGTCCTCGCTTAAACCAGCAGAAAGAGCTTCTGAAACAGACTTTAAAACATAATAAGCCTTAAATTGAAACGTAAGTGAAAATTTTGTTCGATGTTTGAAACAGAATTTTGGAACTTGGAATAATAAAATGAAAATTTCAGCGACTTATAATGAGACTCAAAGATATATAAACAAAAATAACTAACGTTATTCAGCTATACATTTCATTGCAATATTTACAAATTGTATAATAGAGAGAAAGGCATGCATAAAAGAAAGTGACGCAAAAAAAGATGTTTTTCTGAACTAGGAAGAAGTTCAAAAATTGTTTTTATTAACACTGGTATTAGTAGTTTTTCCGTTCAACCTCTGAAATATTGAACAATAAAATGAAAATTTCAACAATGTATAATGAGACGCAGATGTGTATAAACAAAAATTAACTAGCCTTATTTTGCTATACATTTCGGTGTAATATTTAAAAATTGAGTGATTAAAAATTGACATAGGCATACATAAAAAGATTTTTTTTTGAACTAGGAAGAAGTTCAAAAATTGCTTTTATTAACACTGGTTATGAATAGTTTTATGGTTTTTTTCCCAAAAGATCTATAAATTAGCCAAGTGGTTATGGACGACCCCTTCCTTCCCGCACAATGCAAGGCCTCTTATTCGTTCTCTTCTGCTTTAATTACCAATGGAGACGAACAGCAGGGAAAAGCAGACTCTAGAGTTCAGTAGGGAGGGAAGAGCACGATCTGCACGAAAACCTAAACAATAGGGTCTTTCCGCAAAGATCCATAAACGTAGCGCAGTTCCCCAGTCCGATTCAGTCTTGTGTTTAGGCATAATAAATCAAAGAAAACTTTGAAAAATAATCTATCATTTGGAAGATTTTTTTTTTTTTTGCTTCTTTTTTCCGTCTTCCCTTCCTATTTATTCCATTCTTTCGTTTCTTTGGGCTACCATTTGAGCTCGCCCGTTCCTTATTTCCTTTAATTTTTTTTTTTTTCTTCCTTTCCATCTATAATTATAAACTTTTTTTACTGTCTTCGGGATAGGAAAAGGAAAAGATGGAGGTATATCATTTAGAGCTTTGTAGTGTTTACATTTCTACCATACTTCAAGCGGATTGTTTCTGAGGAATGTACAGAAAAATATACACAGCGTATAAAAGTTTTGTTTATGTTTTTCCGTAATTATATAGGATTTACTTAGAAATGGTTAGTTTGTTTAATAAAGTTTAATTTGGTTTAGAAAAGGAAAAAACGAGACATGAATTCAGGAAAAGGAACTAAAATATTATGCATCGAACTGTTTTTAAATAAAAATATTTCTGCTTCTATTTTCCAAAGACTTTGAAAATTCTTTTATGTAATTAAGCAAAGCTTCATTGTTATATAGAAATCAAATGTCATTACTTCTCTCAACTGCAAAAACGTGTTTTTCATTAAATTTTCAGCGTGATTCAGAAATATATGCTGCATATAATAAAAAAAGATAGGAAATATAACTATTCATTGTTCATTGGAAAGTGTTATAAATCTATCAATTTATTTGGGATGAATTACATTCTATAGGATTTACTTAAAAACGGTTAGTTTGTTTAATAAAGTTTAATTTGGTATAGAAAAGGAAAAAAAACGGGAAATAAATTCAGGAAAAGGAAAATATTATGCATCGAACTGTTTTTAAATAAAAATATTTCTGTTTCTATTTTTTTCAAAAACTTTGAAAATTCTTTTACATAAATAAGCTAAGTTTAATTTTTATATCGTAATCAAATGCCATTACTTCTCTCAATTGCAAAACTGTGCTTTTCATTAAATTTTCAGCTATTCAAAAATATATGCTGCATATAATAAAATAATAAAATGTGATATGTCATATAATTATTGATAATTCATTGGAAAGTGTAATAAATGCATGAATGTCTAAATTTTTTTGGGATCAATTACATTATTCATAGTTAAATAGCTCAGAAAATTGCTTTTATATATATATTTTTACTCATAAATAATTTGTAAGTACATGAATAATATTTTATTACCTTTTTTTGTTATTGTGGACATTTTAGATATTCTACTGAGTTTAAGATACATTAAATCATACATCCGTATCATTTCAAATTACTGTTACATTGTTTTTTTGTATTAATTTAAAAAAAATTTCCATAAATATTTGATTTAAAAACATTACGATTTCACTTTTTTTTTTTATTTCCAATTAATTATTTTCTCACAATTCAACAATTTTTTTCGCACAAAAACTTAAATAATTTCAGTTTATGGATTTCGCAGTCTTTGATAAAAGAATTGATCGCCAGAATTTTATATTTATTAAGTATTTTCTCGTTTACTCATTTTTTGAAATTTTATGATGATTTGAATGTGCTGGAGTACCTTCGTATACAAGTTATACATGTTAATTGTAATAATGCAAATTTATGCATGAAAGTAATGCAAATTTATTTTTTTCTATTGGTTGAAATAAGTTATTCTGAAGAGTCTGAAATTTCCTTGTATAAATATGATATAACTATGCTATTTGAAAACTTATAATTTTATAGTGGCTAAATTGAATTGGTTCCTCTGAAAAAAAAAAAATGATTCTTTATTGGAACGTTTACTTAACAGACATCTGGAATCTGTTTAAAGAAATCGAAAAATATTTTCAGAAACCTTATTATCTCCACTGGAAATTGAACTTGTTTTCTTGCAATATGCAGGAGATACTTTTCAATTATTTACGGCGCTTAATCTATCAAAGTAATAAACATTTTCAACTACAATTTACAAAATCAAAGAAATCCTTCAATTGTTTTTTTCTCAGCAGCTCTTTCTATTGTCAAACAACCTATTGTTATCTTATATTCAGAATGGCGTGAGCAAAAGCAATTCAATTACTCTAATATTTATGACAAAATTATTCCACCCTTACGATACCCGATATGTCAAAAGTAAAAACAATTCTTTAAGCATGTAATTGAAAAGTCGTGAACATATGATATTAAGATTCGATTTCATGTAGTTAACATCAAGAGTTTCTTTCAGGAAAGCTATTCCCATGATGACCAATCCGTGAATAAACACCCTAACTCTAAATTATCCCCTTCCTTACTCAACACTTTACCCAACTAAAATGCATAACTATAAAATTTTCAGGCCCCTTCTGGTGTGAAAAGTGGTACAAGTTATGAATTTGAAATAGAATGTAAAAGTTTTCTTTCAGATGCAATTGGAAAGCTATGAACACAGGATATTAAGGTTCATTTTTATGCAGTTAACATCACAACTTTGCTTCTGGTAAACTATACTTATCATGACAATATCTGAAGTAAACATCCTAACTCTAAATTATCCCCTTCCTTATTAAAAACATTACCCAACTAAAACGCATGACTGTAAAATCAAAATTTTAATGTGCCTCCTGGAGCATAAAAGTGGCCCAAATCATAAATTTTAAATAGAATGTAGAAAGTTTTCTTTAAGTATGTAATTGAAAAATTATGAGCATATGATATTAAGATTCGATTTTATGCGGTAATCATCAAAACTTTCTTTCTGGTAAACCTTACCTATCATGGCAATATTTGCAAGTGAACATCCTAACTCTAAATTATCCCCTTCCTTATTATAAACGTTACGCAACTAAAAAGCATGACTGTAAAATAAAAATTTTAATGCACCTTCTAGTGCGAAAAATGGCACAAATCATATATTTAAAATAGAATATGGAAACCTTTCTTCAAGTATGTAATTGGAAAACTATGAGCATATGATATTAAGGTTCGATTTTATGCGTTTAACATCCCAACTTTCTTTTTTGTTGAACCATACCTATCATGATAATATCTGCAAGTGAATATCCTAACTCTAAATTATCCCCTTCCTTACTCAAAATGTTACCCAACTAAAACGCAAGACTGTAAGACTTCGCCTCATAGTGAGAAAAGTGACAAAAGTTATAAATTTAAAATAAAATATAGAAATCTTTCTTCAAGTATGTAATTGGAAAACTATGAGCATATGATATTAAGGTTCGATTTTATGCGTTTAACATCCCAACTTTCTTTTTGTTGAACCATACCTATCATGATAATATCTGCAAGTAAACATCCTAACTCTAAATTATCCCCTTCCTTATTCAAAACGTTACCCAACTAAAACGCATGACTGTAAGATTTTAAGGCTTTTCCTGGTGCGAAATTGGTACAAGTCAAAAAATTCAAATATTGCAAAAAGAAGGCAAAAAGGTTAAGTTCAAGTATATTAGTATTAAAAGCAATAAGCAACATGATGCAATTAAAAGGTTAATTCAGCAATATCTTTTTTATGATATTATTCCCATTAATAAATTAATACGAAATCTTCTGATTCATAGAAATAAAATACAGGTTAATATTCCTTTTTTGAGTTGTGTCACTTTTTCTCGCAAGAGAAAGATGTATACATAAAAAAAAAAAGAGACAGAGAGAGAGAGAGATTGACTGGATATCAGTCTCATAGCAAAAATAAACGCATAATTCAGTCGATGGTAGGAATAAAAAATAAGGATAATCGCATTTCAGGTTAGATGCTATAAACGAAATAGGGAATGATATAAAAAAAAAGAAAAGCATACTCTGCCACATATCATCTAGCCAGCGCGAGATAGAGAATCTGAGAGATAGCATAAGGTGGGGCAAAAATCGTGTTACTTGGCAGTAGAGTCAGCACGCTGTATATCGAAATACATTTGCAGAAACCTATAATGTCAGTGGTAGCATTGACGGAGACCCCATTATAGATATTAGGCGTCTACTGGCCTCCGCCGAAGGTAGTTATCAAGTTTCATCAGAACATAGTGTTCCCAAATCAATTTGCTGAGCTGGAAATGCCAATTACTAGCGATAGAAAGGGACTAATCTCCTATGACGTTGTGTGTATTTCGGAACAGAGAAAATCAGGGAATTAAATTTTGTTGTTTCTGTTAACAGTTGGAGTTCATGTATCTTCGTTACTAGGAGGATGTCAAATCCATGTTTGAGTTAAGAATATTGTGAATTGAATATTATCTAAATTACGCAAATACTTAGATTTAAGTGAAATTTGTATTAATGAAATAAAATAATTATTTTAATATACTATTTTTTAAAAAGCCTTAAAATTTTAGTTTAGTTATTTTATTAATTATTTAAAATTGTTAGATTGTTTTGATTGCCATAACTGAATATCAAAATTGTTTGATGTGTATATATAAAAAATAATAATAAAAAATCAAAAATAGGATATTGCAGTTATTGCAAATTTATGTAAACTGAAATATTGAAACAAATTTTACAGCCAAATTAATTCTCCTGTAGTAACTGTAGAGGCCTGTAGTATATATTCTCCTGTAGTAGTTTTTCCCCTTTAAAATAGATTCAAATTAGATTTGATTTTTGAAGTTTTATGGATATCATATCTTTAATTTTTTTTTTTTTTTAACTTACGTATCTTTTACATACTTCGTAGTTAGTTAACAGCAATTTCTTTTCAAACAGTATTTGAAATACGTATTTAAAATTAATAAAACTTCGAGGAATTCAGCATTTTCCCCACACATATATATGAAAAGTAATGTGTAAGACATTTTTGATTAAATGTGAGGTTTTGTTAACAACATTTTATTGTTCCTCCCCTTCAAAATTAGACAACAAAATGCTATTTTTTTAAAAATTTCTAAAGCAGCACAGCTTGTGGACTTGAATCTTTAAATAATACAAAAGTTTAGGCGAAACAAGTAATTCATGCAAAATAATAATAAAACTTAAACTGAATTGTAAGTAAACATTTAAAAATAAAAATTACATGTTATTCATTCCAAATGCCAGGCACTTTAACTTGACGTCAATCACCACTGAAACTGCAGATACTGTTACCCACAATACAACACAGGATACCTATTAACAGCTCTGATGACCAATTGGCTGGCGCTCTGGCCTTTGGTACCCCCCGCTTCAGGTTCGAATCGTGGAGGTGGCATGGATGCTTGTTAGTGGTTTGGAATCTCCGTTTAACTGTAGGTCCCAGTCTAATTAGCCTAAAGTGTGCAAAAAAATGACCAACACCGCATTGCGCCATCAAAATTTTGGATAAACACCCCAAAGATATATGGGAGGGGGAAGGGTTCCTCGCAAACCCATCAGAAAGTTTTCCTACCCAACTGATTTTTCGTGTCTATCCTTGGCATAGGCACAGGAACTTTAGATTCAACTTGTTTCACATTGAGCTCCACCAATTTTAAATCTAACTAGCTATTCATCGGATCTCATCAGGATTCAAAAATAAAATAATAATTTGAAAACAAATGTAAAGTATAAAAAATAGATAAATGAAATTAATTTGAACCAGTAACTATGAGCAATAGACTGTTATTGTTCATACAATTTTAAATATTGCACTTATGCAAATATTAGGATTTTTAACTATTACTAGTAATTTTTAACTCATATTAACTAACATTTAAGGAACATTTAGTATCATCAGTTAACATAACATTTAAAATGTATTCTGAAAAACTTTTTAAAAAATGTGCATTTATCATAAAAGCAAGTATACTTTGAATTAACTGATTATCGATTTCCCATTAGTCTGAAAATGTCAGCACTGGTGTATGCGAAATGCTCCAAATTTTATCATTTTTCTTGAAATATTTGAATGGATTTGGAGACTAATTTATTACATTTTTCATATTTCTTTATAACAACTGATTTTCTATATAAAATATAATAGCATCTTTAATTTCTTATTATGTAAATTAACAAAATATTAAACAGTAACATACTGAAATACAAATTAAATAATTGTATTTTCATGGTAATTAAATATTTTTATACGTTTTTACAATATTCACAGACAGATTTTTATTCCAAGATTGTTTATCTTTTAAATATATATTAATTTCAATAACACATTTTAAAGAACATTTTTGTGTTGTTAGTGTTAGGAATAATTATTATTATTGAATTATATCTGTAGTTGAAGCGATAATTTATGCCTTTTGAAATCATAATAATTTAGAGAAAAATTTTTAAAGTTTGATGTATAAATTTATTAGTTAAATGTTAAAAGCTTGGATAATAGGGAAAAAAATTTTCAGTCTATCATTCCAAATTAATTTTAAGCAGTTCGTATACACTCATTTCTTGAGGATGAATTGTAATACAAATGAATGAAAAAGAAGATAATGATTTTTTAACTCTTACAAAAAGAATTTGTTGCTTGATTTGAAAAATATATAGTTGCTAAAAAAAAAAGAAAATAATCCTTTTAAAAAAAAAAAAAAACTACGTAGCTGCATTTTAAGTATAAAGTCAATTCAAAGCAACAAATTATTTTCTTGTGCTGTTATACATAATTATAATATTTATTTGAATGAAACTTACATTAAAGACAGCTTCATTATAAAAAAAATAAATCAATAATTAAATGGTAAATATTATAAAAGTAAAAATAGTTTTTTTAATTAATTAATTCAACGTAATTAAATACTTTATTTAAACTAAGCAATTAAGCACAGCTATTAATGCAATTAATAATAATTACATTGTTAATTTTTCAATTATATCCAATCAATCATCAAGGAAGCTGTTTTTTGCCATAACATAAATAGTAACTTAACATTTCATTTACATAATAAGATTTATTTATTGTACAATACGTAAACTGCGCCGATGTATTAAGAAAATAAATCAATAATTAAATTGCAAATATAAAAGTAAAAAAATAGTTTTTTAAAAAAATTAATTCATTCAACACGGTAATTAAACACTTGTATTAAACTAAGCAATTTATGAAGCACAGCTATTAATGTAATTAATATTAATTACTTTATTGTTCACTTCTCAATAATATCTAATCAATCATCAAGGAGGCCGTTTTTGTCATAACATAAATAAATTAACATTTCATTTACATAATAAGATTTATTTATTGCACAATACGTAAACTGTGCCGATATTTTGTTTTCTAAATTTTATACAAAATTTTATTTTATTATTTTAAAAATTAACGATGACAGATTTTAACAAACGCTTACATAACATTAATAAATACTTACATAACAGGAAAAACTTTTATCTTAAAACATTATCGTAGTAAAAAGTCGAAATTTTTAAAAAGCAAATTTATTCAAAAATAAGTTATAATATTATAATTTACAAATTTTAATATTATAACAGTTAAAAAATAGTTTTTTTAATAATATAAAATCGAAATTAAAATTAATTTTACATTTTAAGATTTATTTATTTAACAAAACCTTAAATGTGCCGATGTTTTATTTTCTAAATTTTATCTAAAATTTTATTTAAATTTATTTTATTATTTAAAAAAAAAATAACGATGACATAGTTTAACAAACATAACATGACAAGTGTTTTATCTTAAAATGTTATCGTTGTAAAAATTCGAATTTTTTAAAAGCAAATGTCTCCAAAAAATAAATTGTATTATAAACATTACAAATTGCAATATTATAAAAGTTAAAAAATAGAGCTTTTCTACAAAAAGTAATAATAATATCCAATCAATCATCAAAAGACTTTATTTGTCATAATTAAAAATAATTTAACATTTCATTTACATAATAACATTTATTTATTATGAACAACTTAAGCTGAAGCAATATTTTTTTCTCTCTATTTTTAATCTTATCTCAGTCATTTATTTAAATTTTATTTTATCATTTAAAAAAAAATAACGATGACAGAGTTTAACAAAACGCTTACATAACATAACGTTTATCTCAAAACTTTATCTTAGTAAAAATTCGAAATTTTTAAAAAAATAAGTTGTATTGTTATAAAATATTATAATATAATAAGATTTATTTATTGTAATACGTAAAAAACTATAAAAAAAAATAAATCAATAATTAAATTGCAAATATAACAAAAGTAAAAAAATAGTTTTTAAAAACTTTTTCATTCAACACGGTAAATAATTTAATTAAATTAAGCAATTAAATACACCAATTTATACAGAACATCTTTAATGCAATTAATAATAATTAATTATACAAACGTTATTATCGTATCTCGTTAATTATTTTTAGAGTTTTTTAAAAAAAATTTTAATATCCAACCAATCAAAAGAGTCTTTATTTTAATAATTAAAAAATATTTTAACATGCCATTTTCATAATAAGATTTATTTATTATGAACAACGAGATATTTTTTTCTCTCTAAATATTTTAATCTTATCTCAGCCATTTTATTTTAAATTTTATTTTATTATTTAAAAAAATAACTATGACACAGTTTAATACACGCTTACATAACATTACAAATGTTTATCTTAAAACATCGTAGTAAATATTCAAATTTTAAAAGCAAATTTCTTCAAAAATAAATTGTAATATTATAAAATATCACAAATTATAAAACAGAAGTTAAAAATTAGAGTTTTTTACAAAAATTAATAATATCCAATCGAAATTAAAAAATTATCATAACCAAAAATAATTTAACATTTCATTTACATAATAAAATTTATCTATTATGAACAACGTAACCTGCAGGGATATCTATTTTTCTTTAAATATTTTAATCTTACTTATTTTATTCAAAAAAAGAGGATGGAGTGAGGAGAATGAATTTAAAAAAACCAACGATAATAGATTAACAATCATTTACATAACATTACAAAATTATATCTTTTCATTATCCTAGTAAAAATGTGTAATTCTCAAGACAAAACTTCTCCAAAGATAAGTTGCAAGTAAAAGTGGCTTCAAAGAAAATCGATTAAGTAATTAAATTTTACAATAACCACTCATTAGGTCTAGCACCAACTGAATCAAGGAAAATCGGAAAAGTAATTAAGTTCAGCAATAGCCTATAACACTGCTATTTGGGGACCGAAAACCCAAACAGAATGTTCAAGACACCCAGAAGAGTTTTTCCACAAAGAAACCCGAATACTACAAAGGAAAAACACTCGATGGATTCCATTTTGAAGCTCGAATCCTGTTAGAGTAAAAGGTCCCCGATTCGTCTCACCACAGCTAACATCTTCATTAAAGAGATGCGCAATTTAGGCCGTCCCCTGGATATAAAGAACTGGTTTCGGCTGAATTTCATCTGTTTCTAGACATTGATTGGTGGGACGGCTGTAGCAGGATGCTCCAACGGAACATCCTTTAGCCGAAATCTATCAGACCAGCTGATATAATTAATACGTTTTTAAAACTTCCTCTCACAAAGACCCAATAACATATATATTTTTTTAAGACAAATTTGTTTGTTGATTGTGTTCAGCTCCTTTTTGTTATTTATGCGGTATTCGTTTAAATTCGGGATGTATTTTTCAGAATAAATTTGTGCGGTTATTTCAATTGTGGCAACAATGCAGTTACTAGTCGTAGTGATTTGTTTACTGATTTATAGTTATTTTAAATTTTTCTTAATTCGTTAAAGCCGGTAATTTATATATGCTTTTAAAAGACAAATTTGTTAGTCGATTGACTTCAGTTCCTTTTTATTACTTATGCAGTATCGAATTAATTTCGAAATGAATTTTCAAAATAAATTTGTGCGATTAATTTTATTGCACAAATTTCTATAACTATAATTTTTATTATTATATAATTTCTATAACTAATAACAATCGTTATTAGTTATTACTAGTCGTTAGTAATTATATTGTGTTGTGTTGATTTGTTCTGAGCTTAATTACTAGTTTATAGTTATTTAAAAAAATTTTAATTCGTTAAAGCCTGCCGATTGGAAGGCTTTTGAATAATTAATAGATTTGTGTTTTTAGTGAGATAAAAAAAAAAAGCAATTTTCTAATATAATTTTATGTTTTTTAAAAGACAAATTTGTTTGTTAATTGTGTTCAGCTCCTTTTTGTTATTTATGCGGTATTCAATTAAATTAGGAATGATTTTCAGAATAAATTTGTGCGACTATTTCAATTGTAGCAACAATGCAGTTACTAGTCGTTAGTAGTTTAGTGAGTCATTAGTAGTTTAGTTCTTAGTAGTTTAGTGAGTTCTTAGTAGTCGTAGTGATTTGCTCAAAGCGTAATTACTGATTTATAGTTATTTTAAAATTTTCTTAGTTCGTTAAAGAGTGCTAATTGGAAGGCTTTTGAATAATTAATAAATTTGTGGCTTTAGTGAGATAATAGAAGGTAATTTTCTTATGTATTTTTATATGTTTTTAAAAGATAAATTTGTTTATAGATCGGTTTTAGCTCCTTTTTGTTATTTATACGGTATTCGATTAAATTCGCAATGAATTTTCAGAATAAAGTTGCGCGATTTTTTCAATTGTGGCAAAAAATAAATTTGTGCAATTATTTCAATTGTGGCAACAATGCAGTTACTATTCATTAAACATTAATAGTATTAATACAACATTAGTAGTTATGTTTTATTGATTTGTTCAGAGCGTTATTACTGATTTAGAGTTATTTTTTTAATTTTCTTATCTTGTTAATGCCTGCTAATTGAAATGCTTTTGAATAATTAATAGGTTTGTGTTTTTAGTGAGATAAAAATAAAGGCAATTTTCTTATATAATTTATATATATGTTTTTAAAAAGACAAATTTGTTTGTCGATAAATTTCAACTCCTTTTTTGTTATTTATGCGGTATTCAATTAAATTCGGAATGAATTTCGGAAAAGATAATATTTGTAAATTAACGCCTTTAAAATAATTCGAATTCCAAAAAAAAAAAAAAAAAAAAAAAAATTTTTAAATGTATATATATATATATATATATTTTTTTTCATAAAGTATATTTTGTGATTTAGATGATTCTAACAGATTTGTTTATTTAAAAAATTAATATAATTTTTATATATTAACAAAGACAGTTAATGATTAAAAAAAAAAAAAAATAATAATCCACAAATTATATATTCTAAAATAAAGAAAATTATCCTTGAATATTTTTTTAATAGCTGATCTTAATTAATATTAATTTATAATTATAATTCACTCAAGAAATAAGTGAGAATTATAATATTCAGATAAGTTTACTGCAATTTAAAACGCTTACGATTAATAAACCAGTGTTTTAGATATTGTGGTTATTATTATTAGTTTGTAAAATGTTTTAAATGCTGTTTCCAAATATAATGCGACACAAAATTTTTTTTAATGAAACTTCATTAGCCGTTATAAGAGGTGATCAAAATGCATACATTTTTTTATTTACTAACATCTTTTTGAACCTATTATAAGGTAAATTATTTTGTTGATATTAAAAAAAATATTATAAGCCTATTAAATGAAAATTAATTTTTATTTAGTTATTTTAGAAAATATTTATTGATAGTTATAATTAAATTTAAGATTGATTACATATTTCATTTTCAATTATACACGATAGTAGTAGCTGGTTATGAAAGTATTTTTTTTTATAATAATATGTTCAAACACAATTCTTCGAATTGATATTTAATAATAACTATGTAACAAAGGATGGCATTGTTTGTAAAATTTTACATTTAATCTAGAACTGCATGGGATTTAGATTTTAATTATTTTTTTTTCTAATAGTTTTTGAAAAAAAAATAAAACTAAATGATAGCTTATGGCCTTCAAATCGTTTTATTATAAAAATAAATCCATATAATAAAATAAAATATAATGGTGGCATTGATATTAAACATAGGAGATAATTCTTTTTCAGTTGTATACATTTGCGCAAAATTACCAAATAAAGGGATTTTTTGTTGGTGTTTTTAATTGATGTCTTCCCGAGTTGCATATTATTTATCGTTATCTGGCATAAAAGATCAAATTACACCTACATAATAGTAGCTTATCAACAAGTCCACTACAACATCATCCACAAGTTTACTTCAATTATGCACGATAGTAGTAATAGTAGCTAGTTATGATAGTTCTATCGTAATATGTCAATCACAATTCATATTTAATAACAACTATGTAACAAATGTACTACAAAGGAAGGCATTGTTAGTAAAATTTTGCATTTAATCTAGAATTACATGAGATTTGAATTATATTTTTCTAATAATTTTAGAAATAAATAAAACTAAATGATAGCTTATGGCTTCTTCAAATCGTTTTATTATAAAAATAAATCCATATAATAAAATAAAATATAATGGTGTCATCGATATTAAACATAGGAGATAATTCTTTTCCAATTGTATACATTTGCGCAAAATTGCCAAATAAAGGGATTTTTTTGTTGGTGTTTTTAATTGATGTCTTCACGGGTTGCATTTTATTTATCGTTATCTGGCATAAAAGATCAAATTACACCTACATAGCTCATCAACAAGTCCACCTTTTTGCTGTCACCATGGCGACACGTTCTAGTGCCTTGTGGCCAAGGATTGGGGTGATAGAGCATTGATTCCCCCGTTTCCAGTAATCTTTCTGCAGTCTGTTCCAATCGGTTGTTCTCTTTGCGTGTGTGTTCCAGGGTGGTGTGGGCGTGAACCAACGGCTGGGCCATATTTGTTGGCAAACTTTTCCAGGGAAAATGTTTTCGCCTTTCTTTCTTTCGCCCACCCCTTCCTGCATTGGGAATTTCTTGTTTTTCGATGAGAAAGTGGAAACAGGAGGTCTTATTCCGTGTAGATTCAGGTTCGGGGTACAGCCTTTTATTTCTGAGCACCTCTTTCAACTTAAAAATGAATTTCATATATATCGTATCTGCAAGCGTATAATACTTATTCCTTTTTATTTTATACAATAATATTCGTAATACTGCAGATATCAAGATACAAAGAAAAAAAAGGAATATAACTGACGGCTTTATGTAATGTTCACTCAATTTTTCAGTGATAATAAGGAATATGCTCGGGCGATAGGTGCCACAGGTTTCAGATTCAAGTTCCGGCCATGGATCTTGGAGATTCCAAACCACTACAAACATCCGGCCAGTGCCATGGATGTTTGTAGTAGTTCAGAATCCACTTTAAAACCGTAGGTCCCGGTCTAATAGGACTGCAGGGCTGATAACCCTACCCGTAAAAGAAAACATCTCCTGTCTCGAAATCTGCAAGTAGGTAGACGGCCTTGGCCTCCTTACCATGGGGCTATTCTTTAATAACTACATTATTTCCTAGAATATGAAATAAAGGATATAGATTTAATTAACAAAATTGCAAGTAGATCACTACTGTTATCTGCTGCACGTTATTTTATTATTATTATTATTTTTTTACATTAACATAAAAAAGACAAAAATTTTGTTTATATAACGTCTTTAAAAAAAATAATAAAAATCACCCGAAAATTTTCCAAATGCAAGATATAAATAGACTGTTTTTTTTTCAATAGAAAAATAAACTTCCCCTCTGATTTTTAGGATGAATTAACAGTAATTCAAAGGATTAAATAAGTCTACTCGCTTACTACTACAAATAGCCAGCGCTTAAATAACAATAAAAACATTATGCTGAAATAGAAAGCATTAAAAAAAACATCAAACTTTTTGATTAATAAATGTACAATGTATTAATAACTGTGAACAATAAATGAAATTTAAAAAATGCAATAAAATATGAAGTCTAAACTAAACAAAATAAATAAAATATAGTAAATAATAATAAAATGAAGAACCTATGTTCAATTAAACTTATGCACTAATTGGTTTCGTCTACAAAAGACTGAGAATGTTAGTGAATTCTCTGTCTTTATCACCCATCAGCTGCAACAAATCGAGTGTGAAACTCTCCTCCTCGACCAATAAAAAAACATCAAACCATTTCGATTGATAAATGTACAATTTATTAATAAACTGTGAGCAATAAATGAAATTAAAAAAATGCTATAAAATATGAAGTCTAAACGAAAAAAAATATAGTGAATAATAATAAAATGAAGAGCTTGTGTTCAATTAAACTTATGCACCAATTGGTTTCGTCTCCGAAACACGGAGAATGGCAGATTTCTCTTTCTTTATCACCCATCAGCTGCAGCAAATCGAGGTGTGAAACTCTCCTCCTCGCACCAATCATTTCGAAATTCCCGCGATACAATTTACATAAACAACTCTCCACGAGCGAATAAATAAAAAACGAATCGAGAAGACAAACTAGCCTGCTCTCTAATTTTATTGCGGTAAAAGCGATAAGAGGACAGATCGGCAAACACAAGTTCCTTTCTCCGACAAGACGAATGGGCAGATAAATAGCTGCGAAAAGAGAGTGCAAAAAAAAAAGAAAGAAAAAAAAAAGAACAAGACAGCAATGGGTAGATAATAATAAAAAAAAGAGCCCCTCTCACCAAGCTGTAGAGAGCGGGAGAGAGTGTTTAAAAGTGTTTTATTTCAGTAGCAAAGCTACCGTAATGATCGCGGAGAGGTGTTTGAAATATGAGCGACTGTAAAAGACCCTGGTGTAATGGACGGGCCCGTACAATCGTAAATCACGCGTTTCTGTATACTGCTTTCTCGAAACGTGGTTGGAATAATGAATGGCCAAAGCGAACCACCTGCTAACAGGCGAGCTTAACCTTTCTTCTATGAGTCGAAGCTGGTGGGGTCACTGTGTAAACACACAAAAATCAAATTAGCTAATCCTTACCGCCTGTAGTGACGAGTCGCCCGTTTTATGACGACACATTAGCGCCTTGGTCGCAGTTTGTCATTTGGCTCTGTAGGACAGAGCGCAAATGGTCTTGCACCCTCTCTTTCTTTTCTTCCTTTTTTTCTTTGCCTTTTTTGCAAAAGAGCTTCATTAGGCTCCTTTTTAATGATCGTATCATGATGTTGGCCGATTTGTCAGCGGCAAACTGTTTTTCGCTTGTTGGGGTTACGGATTCAACGACTGGATGAAAGATGAAGATTCAACAGGTTGTTCTATTTTCTCACGACAATGTTACTAGCGAAAGATATATTATCCACGTCCGGGAATACTAACACAAATTTTAAATAACGAACTTCTAACTTTATTATGACATTATGAACATTAAATATGCTGTCAACGATTCTTGCATTCTAGAAATTATTTAAGTACTGCCCCATAGCTTTTCAGATTCTACTAACTCTATGCAATATTTATTTATTTATTTTACGTAGTTATTTTGCTTTGTTGCTGAAGATTTTTAAGTGAGTTTATTAGTTATCATTTTTTCCTTTAATGTTATACTTATTCTATAACAGAGAAAAAAATAAGTTAGAGATAAAAGTTAAATTACAAATTAAAAGTAATTTTTTTGTAACTAAATTTAAGCTTATTAATAAACTAAAATTCATTTTTTAAAAACTATTTTCGTTTATTTCGATAATTATAAAACAAATTTGAAGGCAAATATGAAATTTTACCTCTCCGTTTAGAAATCGTATGTATTTTGATATCTTAAAATAAATAAATTAATTAATTAATTAAAATTAAAATTACAAAAAAATCGATTCATGTATATATATGTATAATATTCCCTTACAACAGAAACGTATTTTGTAAACAGTCAAACTTATAATGAAACTTTTTCTGTATTGTTAAATGAAACTAATTATACAATACAGCAAATTTAATAATAAATATTATATTTGTCTAAAATGCAGCTAATTATACAATACAGCATTATTGTAATAAAGAAAAATGTTAGCAATTACTTAAAGCTTCCTTTCTTTTCTAGCGTTTAATCATTAAAACAGAAGGAACAAATGACAAAGAAAATTTATTTAACTATACCTTTGACAGTTACTGCCAAGAGCTTTCTTAAGTTGTCTTAATATATATAAAGCTAGACCTTTTGGATTTTGTCATATAATGGATGATATAACGGAAGGATTCTCTTGAAACTTAGCACAAAATGCAACCACGGGCTGTAGAATCATCTTACTTAAACTTCATAAATTTAGTTCAATAATTAGATTTTTATTAATTAAAAATATCTTCCCAAATAAAAATTATTTAATATATGTAATGCTTAAATCTATTCCCAGTTAACTCTGGTTGATTTTGATATTAATTAGGTTTTTCCTTTTAAAGAACAAATTGCATTTATTAATAATATATTTGACCTCTAGATAATATATTTCATGTACTAAGAAAGTTTTAATAAGGTTTAGAGTGTTTCTTTGTCGGATTTTGTATAGTTTTTAATATTTCAGGAGGAAAAATAATTGCAGAAAATAAATATTTAATTTATACTTTTTGAAACAAATAAATATTTTTAGACTCATGGTTCTATGATAAGTAAATGTTAATCAAAGCAGAACTTATTTTAAATTGCAACTAAATTTAAGGAAATAAATTGCAAACAAACTGTAAAGAAATAAATTGTAAAACAAACTCCTAATAAATAAATTGTATGCAAGCTTGTGAAAGATACTGAACTGTTACTAAAAATCAAACAATTTGAAAAATTAACTTTTAAAAGCCTTTAACCAGTTTTTTTAGGTCAAGTTACTTTATAGCTAACAAAAATATATTAATAACAATTTTTGTATTTTGAATTCATGACAAATATTTTCCTGGTAAACTACATATTTTTGCAGCTAAGAAATTAAATGACTGAAAAGAAAAAATATTTAGAATATAGTTGGAACTGTAAGGTTCAGTTTTTTGTACAGCATTCAAAATAACATATAAAACTGAGAAAACACCTAAAAACTCAGAGCATGAAATTTTAAAATTCATTAGCCTATAATTCATTAGTATATTAATTACGTAATGAATTTTAATTTTCAATTAGCATTGTAAAATTCATTAAATTTATTTAATTATAGCAATTCGGAAGGATATAAATTGTAACAAATCATGGTATAAATTGTAAAGAAATAAATTGCATACAAGCTGTAAATAAATAAATTGTATACAAACTGTAAGGAAATAAATTGTATCCGAACTGTTAGGAAAGAAATTATAGACATTTTTCTAAATCTACAGAATCCAAACATGGACTTCGGTGTCGCATATTTTGCTCGAATTTCATGAAAATAAGGTTTAATCTTTATGCCAAAAATAATGGATATTAAAACCTCTTTCAAAGGACATTGTAAAATATTCTTAAAATTGCAAATGAAATTATATTTTTGATTAAAATAATTTGCAACAAATTACTCATATAGAGGTTTCAATACTTGGAAAATAAAAATATACTTGTAAGTAAAACATATCATTAATAAATTAGATTGACACAACAAGAGAATGAATGCTAGAAATGTATTTTTTATTTTACTCCTAGTAAGAAGGAACTGATATATAACTAGACATTTACAAAATTAGTATTTTACTTTTAATGCAATTTTGCATGATTAGATTCCTTATAGTAATTTGCTTGAAAAACACAATAATGAAGATCGGTGTACAAATTGGCAACAATGGAAATGAAACAATACTTATTAGCTCAATTACATTTCATTAAATTCTGCTCCCAATTATGTTAGCTTCTAATTCGAAATAAATCTACTTTTGTTAGCTGGAATTAGCAGTTGTTTTTAAGTTTTTATACGTCTAATTAGTTTATAAATCATGTTCTTACTTTAGATTGTCACTTACACAAAAAGCTCATTAGCTTAATGTAATTATTAAATTAATACCGAAGTTAAAAGCTGAAATTTTTCGTGGTCTCCGTTATATAAAGTTGGTCAATCGAAAAGTTGAATGAATTAGCGGTTACTATCAAATGTAATATATTTTGTCATTTCTTTTTACTTTTTTTACCTAACATAGAAATAAAAAGTAAAATTAAAAGCATATTTGATATTAAAATCATAAACTATTTAAATATTCAGACAAATTACAGAAAAAGTTTTTAATTCATTAAAAATTATGTAAAAATTGATTAATTTTTTTTTTTTTTTTTTTTTTTTTAAACATATGCGCTTTGATACAAAGAGTCATTCCAGTGTCAAAATTAATACGTTTTCATTTTCTATAATTATTTATTGTATATTTGTTGCATATTAATTTACAAATATTTGGAAACGCAAATTTTACAATTATTTGGAGATTTTCACTGTGTTTTTAAATGGAATAACTGTACTACATACTGAGAAAAAAAAAACTATACAATAAAAAAATAATTATACAATAAAAATATGCAATCAAAAATTAATTATGCAATAAAGATATACCATTAAAAATTAATTATACAGTAAAAATATACAATTAAAAAATTAATTATACAATAAAAGTATACAATGAAAAAATAATTACTGCACTACAAATAACAGTATTCTAATAGTGTCCCAAAGCTAAATTGAATTAAATTAATACGAAAATCCATATTTTTAATTACCTTTAATAATTTATGATATAAGTACTTTAATCATGAAGAAAAAATCCTATGGTATATCTAGAAATATATTCACAGATTGAAACTAAGTAAAATAATGGTATAATATTGTATTTTATTCTATTTTTTTTTCTCGAATTGTGAAATAGAATAAAATTGCAAATATTACTTTAAATGAATTATAAAATTTCAGGCTCTCATTTTTATGTGTTTTAATAGTTTTATGTTATTTTGAAGGTTGTACAAAATTGAACCTTACATTTTAAGAATATTCGAAATAACTTTTCAAATATTTTTCTTCAGTCATTTAATTTCTTAGCTGCAAAATATGGGGTTTACCAGTAAAATATTTGTCATGAATCCAAAATACAAAAATAATTATTAATATATTTTTTGTTAGCTCTAAAGTAATCTTGAACTAAAATTGGTTAAATGCTTTTAAAAGATAAATTTTACAAATTACTGAATATTTAGTACGCGTTCCGTGTCTTTAACAAAGATTATCATATAAAAGTATGTAATGCATTTCTTAAAGATAGAATTTTCCTATTCTTTGTTATTTTTTTTTTCAATGAAATGTTATCATATAATGTATTCTTTTTGTAACTCTTTTGAAATAATTATGTATTATATCAATAGAATCTATTTATAATTCCAGTGGTTTAATTGCAGTTACGTGAGTATGTAAATACAGATACTATTGACGCATTTTTAGAACTATTTTGATAATGGATTTCAATAATGTAAAAGTTGGGACATAAACCTTTTTAACAACCTTATTATCTGAAGCTAGTAATATAATAATAATAACAATCATTATATAAAGGGAAATACAATCAACCTCTGAATGTGTTCTTCTATTAAAGGTCATTTAAGATGATGCATGTAAACTACAAATATTGAATCAAAGAATTCTCTTTCATACTTTTAAATGAATATATTTATTTAATGATTTTAAATTTTTGTAAAACTAGTTATTAGAATTATTAAATTATATTTATGATATGTGTTTCTTTTAAAGGGATTTCTTTTGGTGATTTTTATGATACTGATCTAGCAGTCTCCCTGATAACGATGAAATAAATATCAAGAAAGCTTAGAGGTATTTATTTGAGTTGTTTACTTGTTGTTGTACATGGATGTCTTCTAACATTATATCATTTCTGCATTTTTTTTTTCTCATTAAGCTTAAACTGCTTAGATATAGATTTAATTGTTTTCATCATCTCAGCAATTGCGGTTACTAATCTAAAGATTTATGAAATAAAAGAATGAAAAGTAATTTTCCTATTATGATTATCGATTATGCTTTATGAAATATTCCAGACAAAATAATATCTGGTAATGCGCCAATTTTCAAAAAAAAAAAAATAAATAATAATAATAATAATAAATAAATAAATAAATAATAAAAATAAATAAAATTAAATAAATGTATTATAAAAGCAGATATTGCAAAAGATGTGTATGAAATGAAAACAGCTCTCTTTTTCACAATAACTGAAACCTAAAAGAGAAATAGCCAGAATTGAATCCCATTTTTGACTAACGTGGAAAAAAAAACACATTTAAATTATCTATAATGATTTAATTTTCTATATATTAAACAGAATTATGAATAATAATTTTAAATTATTTATAATAATTTATATTTCTTTGTATAATAATTTTTTTTTTCATTTTGCCACAGTTCTATCGTTATCTAATTCGTTTACCAGTGGATAAGTATAGGTTTAGCTTGAAAATCTGGATCAAGAAAAAAAAATATTTAAAAATAAAGCAAAATCAGACATAGCAAGCAGTTGTCAATTTTAAAAGAATTTTTTTTTTTTTTTTTTTTTAAATATCAAAGAAGATATTGCAAAAGATGTGTGTGAAATGAAACCAGCTCACTTTTTTCACAATACCGAAAAACCAAAAAAGAGAAAGGATATGAAATTTATCCCATTTTTGACTAAAGTGGGAAAAAAAAAAAAAAAATATTTAAATTATGTATAACGATTTAATTTTCTGCAGATTAAACAGAATTATGAATAATAATTTATATTTCTTTGTATAATAATATTTTTTTTTTCAGTCTGTCTTGATTATTTATTGTAATTCGTCAACCAGCGGATAAGTATAGGTTTAGCTTGAAAATCCGGATGAAGAAAAAAATATTTAAAAATAAAGCAAACTCAGACATAGCAAGCAGTTGACAAAGTCTGTATTCCCTTCCCTGAGGACTCAAGAGCTGGTGAATGAAGGGGTAAAGTCCTGAAAAGGGAGGGTGCCCCTTAAGGAACGGGGAGGGCATCGTCACCGATACGATTTATGGTCTTTTCCTCTATTGATCTGCTAGAATTCTGTAGGGGTAAAGATTTATGACTATATTTGTCCTCTTTCTGATGGACGCCACTTATAATTATGGGGGAACACTGCGAAGATGGATCCACTACCTGGATGTCTGCCACATTTGGCCGTTACTCTGACATAGAACTCGCAATCGCACTCTCTGAAGAAGAAAGAGGATACAAGACCATGTAGAAGGATTTGGATTCTCTTCTGTAAAAATATTTTAAAATAAAGATTTTTTTTTTTTTTTTTTTTTTTTTTTTACATAATTACATTCTATTCAACGGGAAAAAAAATAAAGAAAAAGGAAAGTAATATTTATACAATAATAATGATATTATTAATAATAATAATATTGCTCACGTGTGTGAACGTTAAGTATCAATGATAAAAAAAAAAAAAAAAAAAGATTTCATATACTCCGACCAAATTGTATACTTTTTATAAATGTAAGATTTTTTTAGATAATTGTATTCTATTCAACGAAAAAAATAAATAAAAGTAATATTTATACAATAATAAGTGGGCGAATACTAAATATCAATGATAAAAAAGAAAAAATGTCATATATTCCAGCCAAATTGGATATTTATATTATTGATAAATATAAGATTTTTTTTTTTTTACACATTTTTTTGTTATAATATCGTAGAAGACTTTTAAGCTCAATTTTAAGAATTAGAAACTATACGATTTAACGTTACAATATTTACAAGGCAATAATATTGTAAAGAATATAATGCTATCGGTGTTGGTATACGGCAAGATCTTTGTTTTCATTGTTGAGAGATTTCGTAGTAAATAGTTCTCCAATTAATTTACATTTTTCCTTGTTAGATTAAATTTGATTTAAAAAAACTAAATATTCACATGTGTCAGTCTACAGAGTGTAAAATATTATATCTTCATTTTCATAAGGAATTAAAAAATAAGTATTGGACAAATTGTTTTTAAAAAGTACTTGTAATTAAATTTGTTACTGATACAGATTTATCCAATTTAATATTCAACTTTTAACTATTATTTCACTCTAAATAACGTTAAGGGTGTGCTACACAAATTTTCTGTTGACAATTAAAATACAATAAAACGATTTAATGAAATTCTAAAAACTACTGGTTAAAAACTCAAATGAATTCTTCTTAAATCAACTTTATGTTTGAGAATTATTATGTTATGCTAATAACAAATTACCTTTCAAAAGTTTAATTACTAAAAATCTTTCATATTTTGTACTTATAAATTATACATCAGGAACACTCTTTAACCAATTCATAAACATTACATCATTTTGAACAGTAAAGTAAGAAAAAAGTTCTAAATTAAATGCGACAAATATTAGGAAAATTCAATGGTTCAAATTTATTGTCTGTCAATAAAGTTTCTTATTGTCATCACCAGATTTAACATTGATAAAATTTAGAAATTTGATAAAATGGTTCAAATTTTTGGCCGTCAGTAAAGATTCTTATTGTCACTACCAGACTTAACGTTGATAAAATTAAAATTTTGTGGATCAGTTGAAAAAAATGCAAGGAATAACTTTTTGTGCTTTTGATATTCTTTCGATTTCCTTTAAAGTAAAAAAGCTTACGCTTCATAAAACATGATAAATTTTAATCAGAATATAGACTTTACCGGTTTTTGTATTCTTTTGTTTCGAATTATTCAGTATTTCTTTAATTTCAATTGTTCTGTATTACTTTTTTATTCATACTTATATCATAGGATTTTTTATTACAAATGTCATTGGAGGATATTAAGATGCAATTATATTATGTATCGATGTATTAATTTATAAAAACATTGTCAAAGATAAAAATGTGGTAGAACTTTTTAAGCTACAAAATATGCCGCCAAACAGCATAACTGGTATGAATATTTTTCATAGCAACCCTAGTTCTTGCAAACAGACTTCCTGTGTTGCAGTTGCCGTCGCCTTTACACAGTAAGTGAAAATCTGACCTTTAGAAGTCAATAGACGGTTACTACAGCTATTCAAAACACAAAAATTTAAAGCAGAAAAGATTTGAAGCTGAAAAATTTTATACCAACGGTTTCTTTTTGCAAAAAAACAGCAGACAAAAATTGATCTTTAAAAATTGCATATATTAAACTTACTGAACTGATAGTTCATAATTTTCCCCTAATTTTATATTACCATAAAAGTTTATTTCCAATCACTTTTATAGTTTTCATAGTCATTCGAATGTTTTCAAAATCTTCGCGAGGGAAAATTCATACCCCATTTTAATCTGATCTGTTAAATTTTTAAATTTATTGGTATACCTTTATCTATTGGTAAATTTATGAAATTTAAAAGATAATCAATATTTATTTTTAAATCAGTTTAACGGAATTTTAAAAATAAGTGTATCAATGAGTTTATCGTTAAAATCTATAACTATAATTTTTAAATTATCAGTTATTACGTCAAACTTAAATTTTCAAGTGAAGAGCAATTACAAGATGCTAAATAAGTAATTTGAAATTTAGATAACGCCATTTTTAGTAACCCTATTTCAAATTTTTTAATGGCTGTGGATTTTGTTTATGTGAAAAAATATAACTTGAATTCTAATTTTATTTCTAAAAGATGTCCCAAAATTAATGGAAGAATTCTTGCATGAATTTAGGGTGGCTTGATGACCAATTGGCTAGCGCTCTGGCCATTGGTAACACAGACTTCAGGTTCGAATCCTGGTGGTCGCATAGATGTCTGATAGTGGTTCGGAATCCATGTTGAGTTGTTGGTCTCAGTCTAATTAACTCAAAGTGTGTAAAAACTGACCGTAGAGCGACAAACCAAATCAAATCAAATGCATGAATTTGGGACACACTGGATAAATTGGAAACTCTGAACAATACAGATCTCGAAATGAGATCTCCTGTGTCCCAAAATTCCAGCAAGAATTCTTGCTCCATTTTTGGTCATCCTTTATATTCTTGTGCTGAATATATGCATAACATTCTTTTTTGTTAACAATTTTTTTTTCTTAATTATTCCTCGCTTTTTTGTTAATAATTTAGTTGAAAAAAAATTCTTCTGAATTAGTAAGTACGAAAAAAAAAAATAAAATAGTAGATAAGTCTCTCAAATTTTTATTTTAGAATGAAATTTGAAGAATTTCTTCATAAAATACAGAACAATTAAAATTTTTATAGAAAAAAAACTCTACATCTGAAAGAAGTAAAAGTCAATGAATTATATATTTTCTTATTAGTATTTCTATTCCAATCTCCATTAATTTAATCTTTTTGATAAATTTAATATAAAATACTCAGATAACTGAAATTAAATGAAAACGACAATGAAATTCAGAATAACACATGGTTTTGGTTTGTCGTTCTACGGTCATTTTGTGCATATTTTAGGCTAATTAGACCGAGACCTACAGTTCAATGGGGATTACAAACCACCAACAAACAACCATATTACCGCCAGGATTCTAACCTAAAGCTTGTGGTACCAACGTCCAAAAAGTTAGCCAATTGGCCATCAGGCCGACAGAATAACACATGTGCTCAACTTGAGTTTGAATCAATTTGGTTTGAATGGACGTCAATCTTTTCAAAAAATATAGATTGGAAAATGCATAAGTTAAAAAAATATTTATTGAAAAAGAATTTAAAAAATATATAATGTCTAATTTCTCTATTTACAAAGAAAACTCGATTGGGATTTGTATTCTACACAAAAGGGATTACAATTTGCAATCCTATAAATCGCGATTGTTTAATTTTTTATTGGAAAATTTATTTTTCTCGTGGTGCAAACGTAACATCGTACTGCTTTGAACTCGGAAAAGATAAGCATTAATCAAGCGGTACTGACCTTAAACGATGTTTTTTTCCCTTTGGGTCGAAGCAAAAATTTCTGAACTCTTTCTTTTCTAATGCAAAACGCGAAACATTCCTAAAGCATTCCTTTCCGAGGAAAAATCAACGTTAATGACTTTCCTTCATTCTGTTCTTAGGTACGAAAGATTTCGGGCTGTTAAAAAAAAAAAAAAAAAAAAGAAAGAAACAGAAGGAAAAAAAAATAATAATAAATAAAAAAATGGGCAAGAAGAAAAAACCAAACAACTTACAAAACGAAAGGGGAAAAGAAAAAGAAATAATAATAATAAAAAAAAAAAACGAAATAATTATATCTCCGTAAACTAAGTTTGCTTGGAAAGAAAAGTGAAAAAAAAAGAAAGAAAGAAAAAAAGAAACGAAATAATAACAAAACGAAAGCAAAAAAAAAAAAAAAAAAAAAATTGAAAAAAATACTTCTGAAAGCATCCTTGTAGTGTACCCCAAAGTTAGATGTGCCCAGGGAAAAGCCCATTAATCTTTCTGGAAGCTGTCACATCCATACTGATGAGCTAGCAGCCCTTAAGAGAAGGTTATGCTTTGAATATTCTTCCACCGCACTCGCTAATTAATATTCGCCCTGTGTAGGGCAGATAGGCTCTCTTCGAGTTGCTATCTTCCTTTACTTAACGCTTGCATAATAAAAGGGAAGCATCATTTTCACTCGAGCATTGTTGGTTTCTGATCTGGTATGCAGATCGCAGCCTTCCCGCTTCGGGTATTAGAGAGCGATTCATTGACAAAATGCATCAGCCCAATTCGCTTCTGCATCCCATTAAAACGCATCGCGAAGAAAGAGGCTCCAAAGAAACAAAAATTCAAATTCATTTTCCATAATGCAATTTGAATGCGTTTTAGAAATGTAAGGAGAAAAACCTCCAATGTATTTCCCATTTCTGGTTCGGAATCCTCTGAGTTTTTGAACCAAATATTCATGGAGAATGTTCATTTCAACGATATAAATGCAATGCCCGTTATTATATTTTTGTATGTAATGTGTTCCTTGACTCAATATTACTTTCCACAGTAACTCATATTCATGAATTTTGAACTTTAGATTTCCTTTTTATACAGATTTTTTTTTTTTTCTAAGATTTTTCAAAAATGTATACAAATTTTTCAAATTTTTTTAAATTTCCATAGATTTTTCAAAAATATTGACTAATTTTCAAAAAGTATTTTTTTCAAAAATATCCATAATGCTTTTTTTCAAAAATAATAATATATTTTTCAAAAACATTGACACATTTTTCAAAAAAATATTGACTAATTTTTCAAAAATGATGATTTTTCAAAAAAATGATGACATTATCTTTGACAAAATGGGAATCTAATTTATTAAATATTTATAGCAAGCCTTCTGGATAATGAATATCATAAAATTTTATTAAATATTTCTAAATATTTCTTTATAAACAAAGATTCTCCTAAAGTACAGAGAAAAATATTTAATTTTATTGTCTTCTGCTGAACGCATGCAATTTAATACACTCCAAATAAAATGTATAAAAATATTAAACATAAGTTTTAAATTTGAACTATGCCGAGTAAAATATTTATGCAAACGTTTTGATTTACGAAACTAATAATCGTGAACCTTATTCAAGAAATTAATTTTGTACCTATATAAACTTTATTTTTAATTATTACGATTCAAATTGATAACTTGATAAAATAAAAAATCAATGTAAAATTCAAAACAGAATACTTTGTCAAAAATAGATTACTTACATCAATATCAGATGACTCCGGAATTCAGAACTTATTTTTATAATTCAAAAGTGATCTACTATCTACTTATTTTATTTAGTATTTCGTCATAGATATTCTTAGAAGAAATATAAATGTTTTCATGAAATTTTGTTAAATTTGTTGAGAAATCTAATCTAAAATGGCACCTAGTAACTATATCTCTTACATGGAAAGAACATCTGACGTATTTTGTATTTGCAAATAAATAATATACTTTCCTTAACATTCATTTACGATTATCAAGTTATTAAATACGAAGAAATATTAGGCATATATTTGTCATTATATAAGAATGATATAAAAGTTAAAAAATATTTTGCAACTCTATTCATATGAGTTTAAAGAAAACAATTTGTTTAATAATAATTTCAAATAAAATTTTTAATTTCTTCCCAAAAAATGGAAGCCTTATTTCATATAGTTTTTATCCCATTTTTGCACTAATCTGAATCTAATCTGTTTATAATTTTTAATTTATAGAAAAAGTAGCATTTACTATTTAAATTTCTGTTATGTTTGTTTTAATATATATGATATTTATTGTGGCAATCTGAAATAAGTGAAAATTTATTTACCTCAGTGAGAAGTAAAAACTAGTTTGATTTATTTTAATATGTTTTATAACTAGAAAACTCAAAAATATATAAATGCTAAATATATATAAGAAATTTGTTTCCTATACAGAGATGTTGTTATTTGCCGATTATTTTCTTTTAGAGTAGTATTTTAATTATGAGTATTTAGGTCTCAAAACATATTAGACAAATTTTTCGCTTACAATTTACGCAAATTCACCAATAATTGGGAATAATTGATTAATAAATTCTACTTCGTAATAGTTTAATATAAGAAAAATAAATGCTTAAATGAGAATGTGTGTATTGATTTATGCCCTATTATTTTTAACATTCATTTGTTAACTCAATAATAATATTTCTGCTATAAAAATATAATTTCGTATTAAAAAATATATATACATAAAATTATAATAATAAATTTTAAATAAATTTTGGGAGAAATTCAAACAGTAACATCATCATAAAATATTCAATACCATTTAGAAAATTCTAATAATAAAAAATCAAGTCAAGTGCATAATGAAATCAAAGATAAATCATGGGGTTTTAAAGCAGTTGAGATATCATAAATATAATAAATAAATATTAGTCTGCTGAATACAATTATACATTTTGATGATGATATGCATATAATGTAAAAATGTCAGTTGCAAAGTCTTATTTTGAAAAAAAAAAAAAAAAAAAAAAAAAAAAAAAAAAATCTTTAATCATTAATATTTTATTAGCTTTTATCTTGTCTTTAAAATTAATTATTAACTTTACCAACTATTTTTTATGTAAACCTTGTACTGACAGCTTCCACGTTCCACAGAAAAACATCTTTTCGAGTTTTACCCTTTACAAGCCATTTGACATACATAGGATGTACACATTGAATTACTGCATCGAATAATGAAAAACTTTCTCAGCAAGATCAATGCCAGTCTTCAGTCATCTGTCAATTTCCGCTACTAAATAGCCACCAAGATTTCAGTTCATATGGAACACCGAACTTCCATGGAACTTGGACGTCCACTGACCAACACATGGGAAAGACACGTGTTAACACTTCGCGTCCCGTAGAGACGACGTCTGAAGTATCGCTGACAAATGTCCCAAGGAACACGAATTAGCAGCTCATAACCGTGAAATGAAACCACATGTTGATCCACAGGGTACTTCTGGGTGTGTTAATTAAAGGAACTAATTCCCCTTAAGTCGTTTCGTGTTACTTTCCGGTTTACATTTATAGAGGGGACGTCAACGGAAATCCTCCAAACTACTAAATCGGTCCCCGGTGTCCCATTTGAGGAGTCGAATCACCCTGTGCGACACGTGACCCTATCTGTGTCCAGTGTACGTCTGATGAATGATCTTACAGTGAGTTGCAGTTTTCTCTCCCCTTTTGTTAAGTTAACCTTTCCTTACTTTTCTCGCTGTCCAAGCATCAGGGGATTACTATAAATGACCAGAAAGTTCTATCGGGGTATATTGGTTTCTGAGAATGCTTTTTAACTTAATAAACACTTTCTTTAATGATGTATGTCACTGATAAGGGTATCACTTTTAACTTTACCATTCCCGTTTTGGTTAAACTTTTGCAAAAAAGGTTTTTTGCCAAAAACCTATTGTCCTTAGCATTTCTTACGGAAAAAAGTTTATATGTAGTTGACTATTTTAAAAATCGTGCATTTTCTTTTAAAGCAAGTATTATTCTTATTATTTTAATTTGAAAATTCCCTCTAAGACACACTGCAAATTATTTTGAATCTCCTTCACTGTATACAAAATCTAAATCAAAGTTAAAGTAGGTAAGATTTTTTTTTTCCGTGCTTATTCTTGAACAAATCACTTTTTCACAAAATCCACTTTTTTTATCACTTTCAATTTTAAGAATTTCATTATTAAATTTTGTTTATTATTTTCAAATTTTTTTATTAATTTTAATTCTTTTTTACAAAATTAAATATTTAGGAAAGTAGAAATGTGATATTCTAATAGTTATTCAAGCTAATAATAGGAGTCAAAGATTATTTAGAAATAAAAAAAAAGGCGTATAAAATTTGTAATTAAATAAGTAAAATAGATATTAACTTTGATACACAATTTTAAAACTTAAGAAGCCTTAAAAACTTAAGATATGTATTATGTTTAAACAAAAATATAAGTTGAAGTATTTCAGACATTGTAGAGATTTTAAATCCTGTAATTATATATAAACTGTTTTTTTTCAGCAATTCATTTAAAAATAATGTATATTTTTTATAGTTTTTGAGCTTTGGGGAATTTATGATTAAGATAAATACAAATCTTAAAATTAATATCCATATCTCACTTACAAGCATGAGCAATTTTTTGTGTTTGGTATCTAAAGTATGTAAATTTATACTCATAAAATAATGCATGTGTTCTGAAAGGTGAAAATTAAGAACCTTCGAGTAATTACTAAACAACTGAGTAATTATTAAGTCACTACTGAGTAATTACTAGTCATTCTCCATCAGTTATTTAACCTTTCATCAGACGCAACGATCTGTGAAAAGCATTTATTGCATAAAACCCGTATATTAGCTATCGATTATGCTTAACGGAAGGTTACTATACCAGATGTGATTTAATTTAAACGAAAATTGAATTTCAAACAATTTATTCTAATTTGACTAGCTAATTCAATGAAGTAAGATTTTTTTTTCTTTCGATGCATTCATATTAGCCCTTGCGGTCCAACGTCGAGTCTGACTCGACAGCGTCTTTCTTTTTACAGCAAGTACAACTTCGACTCGACATCATCTTTCTTTGCAACAAGTGAAATGTCGAGTGTGGCTAGATATTTCTAAATTTAAATTAAATTAACTTCACATGTTTAAGGATTCCTTTTGATGGTAATTAAATTTTTGTTTTCATTTTGTATAACGTAGTATATTGACACTTTTATGAGTTACAACGGGTGTCGCCATAATCAGTCGTATTAGAATCTCGTTAAAATCTTAACTTAAATTTCATTTAACTTTCCACTTTATACAGCATATAAATATATAAAAACTCAATTAAACTTGCTTGATAATACATTGATATAAATAAAAAACAATTTGAATCCAGACTATTGGGAACGAGGAAGAATAATTTGACAGCAAAGGTTTAACAGATAATTTCAACCATTCAAAATGACTCACAAGAAAAAAAAAAAAAGCTTTTATGCTATTCTTTTTGCATACCCAGTAATAAAAATTGGGAAGCCATTCAGATGTATTTTTCTTGCGACAATGTTCCTCTTTTTGTATGACGGTCATTCAGAAAAACTGCAAACCATCCCATTATTATTTCCGCTCTGCTTTCAGCAATGGATAAAAAGTCTACCCTACCGCCTGCTCTGCTGCTGATACTGGGTCCTACGTATGAACTATTGTTTTCAGTATGATAGCGTAAACAAAGACTTCAGTAATGCAACCACCGATGAAGGGCAGCATGTCAGATAAACTTGTCGCACCACCAAAATGAAGCCATTTTCGGACATGCTGTCATCATCTGTTTTGGGTAGCTTTGCTCCTACCATCTTTTAACTGAGACATGAACTGAGTCTTCTCTTTATTTACTTATTTTTCTTTCTTTTCTTTTCTTTCCTTTCGTACCTTCAGTGGCAGGCTGAGTCTCTTCAGTCAATGCCATGATCTTTATACCACGCCCGTATTTCCACCGTAAATACAAATTATGAGGGATGGTATAAAAACTACTACATTGAATATTATATAAATAAAACAGGAATAAAATCCACACGTTAAAAATTTCTACTGAAACTATTGCAAGCAATTATTTATCCATGTATTAAATTTTTTTATGGAATTTTCATGTGTGTCTAAGAATTGTTTGCATCTAGAAGATTTTAGTAAAATGCATAAAAAAGTCCTCTTAAGAGTTTTAAAGTAATATTTCTATAGAAGCATGGTAAAAAAAAAATTATTATTTATACATTATTATTTCTTTTAAAAGTGACTAAAAAGAAATGGTTAAAGTGCAAAAAGTTTTCTGTATCAATAGATTAAATAAAATGCAGAATTGCTTAACTATCCTTTCAGATTATATTGAAATAATACCTCCCTAGAATCAAAAATTTTGAAGAGTTTAAATGCTAAATTTAAGGAAAAAAATGTTAAATGCTCAACAGTTACCTGACTCATGTCTCATTAGTAATCAGCAGCTGGTATGTAGGAGGGCTCAAGTTCAAATCCTCTAGTGGGCTTCCTTGTATTTATTGCTTACAGAACCGTGGAGACTCAATGGAGATTGTGATACACTATATAACCTTATTGCATCGATAGTCAAGCTGCTTGAGGGAGTTTTCCGTTTTTTCTCCCATAAGTCAAGCAAGTACGAGACAATTACATTAAAAATCCCTCAGAGAGTTAAGCAGTCCCTTCATCACCCCCTTCAGTGTGTTGTTTGGGGTATACATAAGTGGAACATAAGACCCACTAATGTAAATAATAATAATAATATAATTCTCTTATAAAGTATAATAAATTAGACTGAAAATTAAAGTATTCAAGCCTTTATTATTAAATCTAAAATGTTTATAAAAATTTAAATTATAAATATAAGGAAAGTTTTAAAATAATTTAGTAAATTTTCAAAGTTGCTATTGCTCCAGCTTGTCGTATAATAACTTTTTTGACAGTTACCTGAAATTGTTTTCCCGTCAAATGATATAATACCGTTCGATTGTTTGGTTTGAAAAGTTGAAATAATATCGTCTAAGTTAATATAAAACTTTTAGAATAATTATTTAAAAGAAAAGAAAGATGCAAAGCATATTATTAAACTTACTAAAACATTGCTGGGAGGAAATGTAATTGAATCTTCTCTCGAAAATATATCACTGCCAAATAACAGATCCTAATTACAGATTAAAACGATATTTATTGCACAGGAAACATTCGTTCATTGATGAAATGATTCATTTCCTAATAAACATATAAATAAATATCAGGATCTTCAGTAACTTCAATGCATATAAAGAAAACCCCCCAATAACACTCCGAATAATATTCCCTACCCAGATGACAGATAAGAGAAAGCGGAAGTTAGCGTTGCTATAGAAACTCCCTCGGTCCCTTTTTCGATGGCTGACCCAACCTGAACATCATTAATAACCGTCCTTTGCCAGTGGACAGTATAGGAAAGGGGGTTGGAAACAGATGGACTCGTGAAACTGGGTTTGCTTTTAGACCACTGTTAGACACCTGGACAATGAAACGCACCCTCTTCTTGGCTACTCCGTGTGACATATTTATGGTTCCCCAGTGGTCTTTCCTTCACCAGTAATGCGATAGGCAACATCTATTCCCCTGTCCTCAATGTACCACCATACTGTCTGTTTTTACTATCAGAAAAGTGTTTCTGACTAATAAAAAGAGCATTTTGGCATGATTTTTCAAGCTCCAAAGGGCTGTTTTTAAAATTGAATTATTTATCTTGACGGATGTCCATGAGTTATGATTTGCATCAGTTCTTTTTGTCCAAACAGCATGGCAGGATGGATTGCGCGGTTCTTGACTGCTTGCATCAACAGCACGGAAGCCAACTCAGCAGGTTATGCAAAAGAAACGAGGAGGATGATAAATTTGTTCTGATGCTTATCGAAACTCAATGTTAGTGCGACACTATAAATCAAATTTGAAAGTACTTCAGATAATGTGGATAAAATACACAATCAAACAAGCTTAAATAACGCAGGATGGGGAACACACGCGTTGCTGGACTTCCACGTTGTTCTTTCGCCAAACATATCTGAGAATTACCATCATCAATTACAAACGAATCGGGGAAAAAAAAAAAAAAAGAATGTTGACTTGTTCAACTTATTTTATTTAATTTTTATCCATTTCACACAAGCTTGGGTTTTTAAATTGTATTTTCTTCGGTTCCTTACGACGATTTTGTCTTTGATAAGATACTAAAATGTACAATAAATGTTAATCTAAAATAATGTTTTCCCCTTCAATGTCCCAATTTTGTGTAATGAATTGCTTGAGACTTTAGTGAAAAATTTTAATAGTTAAGTAGAAGTTTTTTTTCACCTCCTATTTAAAAGAAATGTGTGCATTTTCCGAAAGTTGCAAATATACACAAAAATATATGTGCTCTTGATTTCTATTTATTTTATCAGACCATCTTGTGATCTTGTTAAAAATACCAAAAAAGTGGTTATCGCCCTGATGTCCAGCTTACCCTCAGCATACCTTTGATTGCCCAGCTGTTGAAGCCGTGATGTATTGTCTGAATCATCCCTTTGAAAGGGATTTATACTCCGAGCTGGTAATCAAGAAAGCCAATATTATTCGGTAGTGCCACGATATTTGAATCCCTTGTACTCTTCAGGGGTTACGACAACATATATAAGAGAACTTTTGTTATATTATATTGGTATTCTGACTTCTTCTTCATGTATTTAGATTGATCACAAATTATATTTTCTTCGGTTCCTTACGTAGATTTTGTCTTTGATAAGACACTAAAATTTACAATAAATCTTAATCTAAAATAATGTTTTCCCCTTCAATGCCATAATTTTGTGTGATAAATTGCTTGGGGATTTTAATGAAAAGTTTTAATAGTTAAGTAGTTAAGTTTAGTCAAGTTTTCAGCTTCCATTTAAAGAAATGCATGCATTTTCAGAAAGTTGCAAATATACACAAAATATATGAGCTCTTGACTTCCATTTATTTTATCAGAGCATCTTGTGAAGTTGTATACAATAGAGCTGAAACTGTTTACTTTGAAGCAGTTTTTCCTGAAGGCATAAAAAAAAAATCCCCCTCCTACAGATGGAAAGCTATTTAAACATTTCAAAAGAAGTCCCTCGGGGGGGCTTGAATTTCGCATCATATTCCATCTGCAGCATCTAGGGCTTCAGATAAGTCAAAAATAGTCTTTTTTTTTTTTTTTTTTTTTCATGATCTCCTGGCTTTACCTTTCCTCTTTTGCTGTAGACAGGTGTGTAGATTAGCACTTCTTCGCGAGAGAAAAAGAGGGCAAGAAAATGATTTCGTGTATCTATAAATAAATGCGGCATTTCTGAAGTGAAAAGACCTTTCCTTCTGATGCTCTATTGTTGTTCTAGCCAGATGGATATCGGATAAGACTTCACCTAGACAGATTACTTTTTGAAATCTCCGGAGGCGTGTAGTCACAAAATAATAAATTTTATATGTTAAATGAAACAACAAATGGTATTGAAACAATTTAACCAAACTCTGCTATTGAACATTTCAGAATACACCTGAAATAGTAATTCATCATTCAGGAAAATATATTTTTTAGATTTTAATAGAAAATCAAAAATTTGAATTAATTTTAAAATATCATTAACGTTTTCAAGGAAAGAATTTAATATTTGTTTCATTACATTTGTTGCATAAATAGCCACTCAATGGGGAAGCTAAATGTACAATAAATTTATAAAAATAATCTCTACATATTTGCCCATTAATGTCAATGATAAGTTACGAAACTAGATTTCCTTCATCCATAGCATATTGATTCATATTGACTCATATTTTAATAAATGTGAGTCTGTTCTTCATCATTTTTTTCGTGACTGATTTTTGAGGTTAATTTATTTTTCATTTATGATTGCTACCTTTACAGACAAATAAAAGAGCATTTTGACGCAGCTTGCATTGAGAAATGGAAGAGCATTGAGACACAGCTTACTTATTACAGAATTTAAAAAGTAATGTAGAAGAAAATACTGTAAGTGACGATATTTATTGAATTTTTTTATTTTCATTATTGAGGAATTTTACAGTAAATATTTCTCCAAAATTTTTTTAATTTCAATTGAAATAATTATGATAATGTCCACATATCATTGTCCCTGGAGAAAACAAACAAATCTACAAAACATTTGAAGTGATTAATCATTAAAAATGTAATAATTCTGTAGTTTAGGTAAGAATAAAAACTACAGACTAATATTATAGAATTTAAAAAATAATGCAAAAGAAAATACCATAAAGGCTGGTATATAAAAATTTTTTTTTTATATTTTCATTATTGAGGAATTTTATAGTAAATATTTTTCCAAATTTTTTAATAAATTAATTTCAATTGGGATAACTATAATTAAAAACGCATAATGTTCACATATCAGTGTCCCTGGAAAGAACAAAAAAAAAAATCTACAAAACATTTGATGAGATAAATCGATAAAAAATGTAATAATTCTGCATTTTTGGAAGGAATAAAAACTGAATTATGAATTTTAGGATCATTAAAACATCTCTTTTTTTAGATTTGCTGAAATACAGAAGTCTTCTGAACTGCAGTTTCTATTACACAATTGTACTCCTAAAATTAATCTTAAATATATTTTATTAAGTGATCATACTTAATGATTTTTTTTTTTATTTCCATAGTTGAGGAATTTCATAGTAAAATTTATTTTGAATTTTATGTTGAATTTATTATTTATTTTGAATTTATTTTTATATTGAATTTTATAGTAAATATTTCCCCCAAAAATTTAATTTCAATTGGAATAATTATAATTAAAAATAAAAAATGTCCACATATCATTATCTCTAGAAAAAAAAAAAAAGAAAAAAATCTACAATACATTTGAAGTGATAACTCAATAAAAATGTAATAATTCTGAATTTTTTGGTTGAATGAAATCTGAATTATGAATTTTAGAATCATTAAAACGTCTCTTTTTGGGATTTGCTGAAATTCAGAAATCTTCTGACTGCAGTTTCTATTTCACAATTTTACTCCTAAATTTAATCTTAAATACTTTTTTATTAAGTGATGATATTTAATGATTTTTTTTTTTTTCATCGTTGAGGAATTTTATAGTAAATATTTCTACAAATTTTTTTAATTTCAATTGAAATAACTATAATTAAAAATAAAAAATTTTAACACATCAGTGTCCCTGGTGGAAAAGAACGAAAGTCTATAATACATTTGAAATGATTATTTAATAATTCTGCATTTTTGGTAGGAATAGAAATTGAATTATGAATTTTAGAATCATTAAAACGTCTCATCATTTTTAGATTTGCTGAAATTCAGAAGTCTTCTGACTGCAGTTTCTATTTCACAATTTCGTTCCTAAATTTAATCTTAATTTTTTTTTTTTTTCGTTTCCTCCGTTTGCGCTGCAAATTCTTCCTTTCTCTCTTATTTTTTACGCGAGTAAAAGCTCATTGGGAAGCCAAACGAACGATCGCGTGACATGATAGGTCACGTGACCTTTTTTTAAGGTTGGTATGATCACAAGAAGTTATTTTCAGTTTCTTCCGTCGTCTCTGAATGTTTTAGTAGAAAAAAAAAAGAAAAAAAGAAGTAAAGTAAAATAGAATCTTAGCCCCTCCCACACAAAAATGTTTCCAGTTTAATTATTGATTTTAAAAGTACTAATTTTCTTTCTTTCTTTTTCTTCTTTACGTGCATCTATTATTTGAATTAGAACAAAGCTCAGAGAAACTTCAATAAAATACCTCTTCTTGACAGTTGAGATAAATTATGAGAAAAAGTATTATGATATAAATATGGACAACTTATTTGTATCGTAGATTTGTCCAGTTGTTAAACTTAAGATCCCTATGTAAGGGATGCCAGAAGTGTGGATCAGGCTGCCATTCCTACTTCCTTTGCAGATGCAAATGCCTTTGCAGAACCTAAACTTATGATTCCTCCTAAGATCAAAACTAAATACCAAATTACAGAACTAATTGCCGACAGAAAAACAGCTACTACTATCACAAGGGACGAAGGACGAAGCACCACAAAAATATGAAAAATTCTGCTGATGGCGTTAAAAATACCAAAAAATGTGTCAACTGCCTTGATGTCGTGTTTACTCCTCATCATGCCTTTGATTGCCCAGCTGTTGCAGCCGCGATGCATTGTCTGGACCATTCCTCGGAAAAGGATTTATACTTCGAGCTGACAATCAAGATAGCCAAATTATTCGGAAGCACCACAATATTTAATTCCTTTGTACTCTTCAGGGGATACAACAACAACATATGTAAGGAACTTTTGTTATATTAGATTGGTATTTTGACTTATTCTTCATACATTTTGATTGATCACAAACTCCAAATGACAGTTATTAATAATTTAATCACAAGTCTTCTTGCTATCGAATATTTCTAACTAATAGAATTAAGTTCCAAATACTCCAATGTCTCCAAATGCCATTCATTGGTCATACAGAGTAATTGGGTGATTTTCTAATTCCAATTCTAAATTTAAGGACATTGAAGCAATCGTATTCAGTAAGAAGATTTGATAAAGACCAAGAGTTCATGATACAAAATCCACCGAGCCATTTATTATCCAAATCTTTCGCTGTCTGATGGCCAATTGGCTAGCTCTCTAGCTTTTGGTACCAAAGGCTTCAGGTTTGAATGTATGCTTGTTATGATGCTTTGAAATACACATTAAACAGTGGGTCTCGGTCAAATTAGCCTAAAGTGTGCACAAAATGACCGTAGAGCGACAAACCAAATCTTTTTTTTATATGATAGGTAAGTTATGAAATATTCCTTTTAAAGAAAAAAATAACAAGTTTAACATATATTTGTTAACATTCTAAAGCTTGTAATATAAAAAAGGAAAAGATCGCCCTATTCATGCTAAAAGCCGTATATACTCAACAATATCCTATGTATCATATAATTTGCATGCAAAGTTATATTTTCAAAAATTCTGAAAACGCGAATGATTCAAATATAATATATTCATTACAAAAATTACTTTTTTTCCGTTATGAAATTATTATTTGGAAGTGAAGTTTTGCAAATGCAATTTATTTTTATTGGATATTCAACATATTGATCGTTAAGAATCTTAAAATTTTCAAGATAGCTTAGGAACTGATCTGGAATAATGACTTAGAACAGACTAATAGAGATACCGTTAGTTTGTATTCATTGCAGCATCACATTTCCAAGAATCTCTGGTAATATCTATGATGCTAATCATGAAAATTAATTTTTTTTTACAACATAAAAAAAAAAGTGAACTTAAATCTACGTTTTTTTTTTCTGAAAAATGATCTTTATACGGTCTATAAAGTGAATTTGAAACTTATATTGTACCAAAAACAATAAACGGAAAATATTTTAAAGCTCATATAAAAATATTTTTTGTCCGTATCTCTTTCAAAATTGCTAAAAATAAATCGAAAATGTATTTGTATAGATGTAATATTCTGAACAATATAAAATATCAATAATTAGATGCTAACCTAATATACACTAGGAATATAATTGCTATCTTCAGTAAATATCTATTAACAGGTACGGTATATAAACTAAATTTAAACTTATATAGTACCAAAACAATAAACGGAAAACATTTTAAAGCTCATATAAAAATTTTTTTGTCCGCATCTCTTTCAAAATTGTTAAAAAATAAATCGAAAATGTATTTGTATAAACGTAACATTCTGAACAATATAAAATATCAATAAATAGACGCTAACCTAATATACACTAAGAATATAATTGTTATCTTCAATGAATATCTATTAATAAAATTTTAGCCTTCTAACATTTTAGTACCTTTTCACTTATGTCAAACATTGAAAAGGTACTAAAACTGGCTTTTCAAATCTTTGCCATCCTATTGAAGTATAGGTTCAGCATAATTTATCATGTACAGTGTTGAGTTCTTGAAAATTAAGACTGTAAACACACAATTATCAGCCCATATTATTTCTCACACTGTCCAGTACTACATATGACACCTCATCCATCTCGCATGCTTGCCCACAGGAAGCAGTTCATTACATCCAAAGAGTAAACAAATAAGAGGACTTGCAAGCTTCTCAAATGAAACAAGTTTCGAGTAACATGTTTTATTTTCAGTGCGGAGGTTTGCCCAAGAAAAATAACCGGCCGATAATCCCGTTTTACTCAAGCTCTAATTTTAGATTTTCGTAAAATTATTTTCGTTTTTCCTTTTTCATATATGCCAACATAAAGTGATTTAAGTACAATGGAAAAAAATTGAGTTGTACTAAATCAATCCGGTATTCGAGTTTTTAAAAATACAAAAAGGAATCGACAAAAGAATTTCAAAAATACAATTAGTGTGTGAAAGTAATGAAATTAGCATTAGCCATACATAAATTTTCATCTACTTAGTAACAATTGAAAGAACCAAACAGAAACAAAGATCAATTCTCTCTCTCTCTCTCTCTATATATATATATATATAGTTCCTGATTTATTACTCCTGAAGCTAAAGCTGCCAGAAAATATGAATAAAACTGTATGAACATTTTCAATTCGCAATACCAATTGATTGAATGGACTTGTTGATGAATCTGTGTTTCTTAATTTTCAATTTATAACTGAGTTTTTAAAATTTATTAATCACATTAAAAATATCATAGCTCGAAAAATCATTGAGAATAATAAATTAATGTTCATCGTTAGATATATATGAAGATATTTATTTTATTAAATCACAAAAAATATATCTATCTAAGAGAGAATATTGGAAATACCCTCCAAGGTTTCATAAATTCAATCGAGCACGTCATTGACATACTCTGTAATGTTTCTAATAGAGTATATGTAGTAACATTGTTACTTTCATTTGTCATGGTTTCAAGCAAATCATTCAATGTTCCTGGACAATTTGATAAACAGTTTTCTGTAAATCCTTATGAAATCCCTTACGAAAATTATTGGCTATAAATTAAAATATAACAACGTGATAATTGCTTAAATAGAAAACTTTGTATTCATGACGCATTTGCGATTTTATGTATTTTATGATGTTTTGATTGTTTCTCATCATAATTAAGTGTTTATTTAAGTGTTTTGTGTTATATTAAGTGTTTATTTTAACTATATAAAGCACTGATCTTTAGATTTCTGTTATTCTAATAGAATAATTTTTTACTTAATATTTTTTTTTCTTTATCTAACTAATTCCCCTTCACTACAATCCATGTTAGGCTAGGGTCGCCTACTGGCAGATTCCGTAACAGGAGTTTTTCTTTTTACGGGGTAGGGTTGTCAACCCTACTCCCAACTTTCTACAGTCATATTAGACCGGGACCTACGGTTTAAAGTGTATTCCAAAACCACTACAAACATTCATGGCGCCTCCGGGACTTGAAACCGAAAACCTGTGACACCAGGCGCCAAATCTTTTCTTTATTATTTACTATAAATTTATGTAAACTCTATAAAATATCTTTCTATAAATTTTAGAAATGTATTAGAATTTCTTCTTTCTATAAATTTATTTAACGTTCTTGCCAAGTATTTAAATAATTTAATTTTTTTTTTATATGTAGTATTTTATAAATTTGTAAATTATGATATCTTTAGAACGTTGAAACGAAGAAATTTTGAGATAATTTGTGATTAGTTGTTCAATTTACACTATATATAAGATTAATATTCATTTAGGTAAAATTGTCTTTATTTCTTTAAAATTGAAACCAAAATAATCATTATTAATTCATTTTTAACTATTATATCAAAAATGTATAGGCCAGAACCAATTAATAATAATGTTTCAGAAAAATCGTAATATGTTATTAGGATATTTAAGAGAATTCAAGTAAGATTATTTGTTTACATTTGATGCTGTAATTAAGCTAAGCGTTGATAGTGAAATATTTTTAACAATAATTCAAGTAGTTAATATGTGAAAATATTCAAATCACATTATTGTAATAGAATTTAATAACATTTAATAAAAAAGAAAGAGAGAGAGAGATAGAGAGAAGAAGAAGAAGAAGCTGGTATTAGTTTTCAATTTTCCACAAGAGATCTCTGTTTCGAATGGGCTCTCCCCAAAAAAATAGCAAAACTTAACGTGACTAACTGGTTTAAACATTTTTTCTTTTCCAATTTTCTTCAAGAAGCAAGAAAAAAAATATTAAAAATACCAGAAGCAAACATTTAAACACATTTTCGATTTTCTAAAATAAAGTACGGAACAAAAAAAATATATGAAAAAAAAAAAAAAAAAAAAAAAACTGCTCATTACTGCTGAAAGAGAATTCCATGCTCTCTAAAACGCGCTTTCATTTTTGCTCCACACGCAAAACCGTTCCTTTTTTTTTTTTTTTTTTTATTATTATCCTTTTTTTTCCCCCTTTCCTTTTTAACGAAGGAAAAGAAAGGCCCAAGTAACGGAGCGTAAGCGCGAAGTGTCCCCAAAACAAGGTATTAATTTATTATCGTGGTCTTCTATCTTCAAAACGTCGACAGACAATTTATTGTTCTCCTCACGTTTCTGCGGTTTTATTTATGAAGCGATGTTGAGGGAGGGGGTGGAGAAGCGGTTCCTAATTTCTTGTTTTCTGTCGCAGAGGCACATTTGTTGCGGCAAGATTGCATTAATCACATTATTCACAACATCGTACACCACTTTCTATACAAAAGAGACTACGACTGTGCGTAGTATGTATGCATGCGTGCTGCATGCATGGAATGAAATGGAAAGACTGTGTGGGGGTGTCTTTTGAGAGAGCTCGACGCTTCCGTTTGAAAGAGCAACACAAAACTGGAAGTTGCCATTGTCGAATGAACACAGGTTCATTCATGCTATTAGAATTAACTCTCGCCAGTCTTTGAAAAATGACTCTATTGGTCGAGACATGGCGCCTACTGCCTTGCGGGGATCTGCTCCAGTTTAATCACAAAATCTTATTATGCCGGTCTTAAAAGTCTTAAAAGTAAAATGTTCCAGTCTAGAGGGAGATAGCGCGAAACAAAAAGTCCCTCTCTCAAGTGTTTTTTTTTTGGGGGAGGGTTACTTTTTTTTTTTCTTTTTGAATATCGTGCAAACATAGAGCATACTACTCAAACTGGACCATATATCAAAATTAGTTTATGTCATTTCGGGGAGGGAGACTTGTAAGTGTGAAACGATGAGACAGTTTCGGGGCTTATAAAAAATGAAATAATTTTTCTAAATTAAGAGGAACACACAGCTCGAATATCTGGGAAGTAATCATCTGTCTATTGTGAAGGAGTAGTGATTTCTTTCCAGGTTGGTAATTTATTACAATGAGCTCTAAAATCATAATCCTTCATTAAATTTCTACAAGTTGGCTTGTTTTGAATTATTTTTAATGTATACTTTGCCTTTTTTTTATATTTTAAGATTGATGTTTATTATATATGAAGACTTGAATGCATGGATTCTCTACTAAAAATATTTTTGATTAAAAAAATGAAACTGTAACTTTAAAATATTTATTACTCTGACAGTTCCCATAGCATGCAGTGCTTAAATATCCTAATATACAAGCATTAATTGGTGAAGTATAGTTACCTTACCTATGCCTTTATTGGAACTCAATCCATATAAAGTTTATTTATTATCACTAATAAATTTTTAAATATTAGTTCAATTTTTCAATTAAATTTTTGAACTCATTTCCTTGAAGTGACCTAAAATGATTTGAAAAATAGGTTTTTAAAACTGTTCAATGAACTATTTTAATATTGTGTTTGATTTATAAATGATTATCATGTTTAATTATAAATGACCAGCATTTATTTCTCTAAAGAAAGTTAAATTATATCAAACTTGAATACCCTTTTATGGTCTAGAAAAGTATGCTATCCGATATTTGGTGTAGATTTGTGTTCTTTTGATATTTCCTGAGATAATTTTCACTTACAAGCTTTTATTAATTGAAAAGTTTTACTTGATAATGACCAAAAGGCATAAACCAGGAAGGTTAATAAGTTTTAGCGTTCTAAGTAACAATGCCATGCTCTAAGTAACTATGACAATTATGCGTTTTACACTCACATAATGTTTTGCAAATATTGAAGTTTTCTGCGCCATATTTGAAAGCGTCTTTATAAATCTAAGAATATTTTTATGTAAATAGATAATCTCTTTAACAGACCGAAATCAAAAGAATCATTCAAATCCAATACATTGTTTACTTGAGCAAAAATTTCATTAGTTAAGGTCGTCTTTGCTATTCAGCGAATTCATTACATTACCACATATACGTAGTCGTTTCATGAGCATTTTTTTTTTTTTTTTTTTGGGATAACACTACAAACAGTCATCGTTATTTTTTAAAAAGGTAAGCCATTTTGACATGCACCAAATTAACTCTAATCAAAATTCCAATCGATATTAAAAGATTTGTTAAACTTTTTATCTTAATTGAATGAACTTGGGGTATAAGTTTCGTTTTTCCCAGCGAAAGCAGACCTTGGTAACTAATATCGTCCAAATGAATCAACCTATGCCCTCCAGATTTTACTGTCCAAAAATTTCATAAGAGTCAGATTTTTTTTTTATGTTTTACAACCTTATTTCATATATAAGACATTTTGTTACTCATAATTGACACATAATTCCCATAATACATCCCTTTTTCATGTTAAACTCTGATGAATTATAATGGTTCAAATTTGAAGTCTAAATTAAATTATTACTGTGAGTGGGGAATGGATAGAATTATTAGACTCTGTTTATGACAATTGTTCCATAAATAATAGTTAATTAAAAGCTATTAGTTTTTTCATTTAATAAAGCATGCAAAAGAAGTAATGTATTTTTAATAACAAATTGGTGCATACACACATATATATATACATATATATATATATATTTTATTTCAATAGCAAATTATGAACAGTTACAGCAAAAAAAGAACTACGAAAAAAAATAATACAACAAAACATGCTGAAACAGAGTTCATTAATCTAACAATAATGCCAAGTTGCAGATCTTTTAGCCACTAAAAAGTGTTACCAGGTGCACCACGGGGAGGTAGATCTTCTGCGCACCCCACATATATATATATGTGTGTGTAAAGAAAGAATAAACAATTTAACACAAAAATTGAAAGAGAGCAGACAAAAAGGGAACTACAATCACAGTCATTACCGGTATTCGCTAGATTCAAATTAAGTTATTATAACAAAACCATCATGGTATTCCCAATATAAACAACATGATTGTAACTTAAAACTGAACATAATGTGTAAACATATTTGTTGAAAGTGTTGCTAAAATTCTTGTATGCATAAACATTCTGCTTTTTCTATGGTTTCGTATTTTTAAAAATTAAATGCTGTTTCAGGATATGTTGCTAATATAAATTTAAAAGTACAGTTGTCACAATAAATTTAAATATTTATTGAATTTAAGTAAAAGATTTTGACCAATTAGCTACAACACTTAATTAATCTAGTTTTAAAAATTTAAGTTTTTATTGTATTGAATATATGCTCATAGCAAACATTTATAATTTAAAAAAAATTTAAAACTTTAATTCTTGCCTTAAAAAATAGCATTGGAACAACATCTCATTGATGTTTAAGTCTGAATAATATATCAGCTGCTATTAGGCTCTTTTTAGTTGAGTTGTGTCATGCTGATTTTCTTCAACAGTAAAAATTGAAGAGTTTAAAAATGTCTGCACTAATTTTAATTTTTCAATATCAATTTCAAAAGAAATCCGCTAATTCCTTGATATGTTTTTTTAACTAAGGTTTCAAAAAAAATTCTGTTACAAATAACGCACTTAAAGCAGTATTAAGATGTATGATGTACTATTTCCAAATCGGTTCAAGACTATAGGCACTAGATCAATCTTTTTCACACAGAATTTCTTTCTTCTAAACTTCACTTGCCAAACAACCTCACAGGAAAACTTTCGCTACTTTGTATGCTTTTCTTGGATGCATGACTCATTCGTCGGCAATCTCAGTTGTTTAAAACGTCAAAACTTGGAGCTTTTGCTTATGCAATTCTTTCCAACTTCTTTTCTGTGACCAAGTGTGATTAATGACTACAACTTACAACTGTGCTCGTTCTCGTACGAGGACTGCCTTCCTGAGTGGAAAGCCATGATATCTGTCCAATATGACTCGTCAATCTGCTTCTAATGATCTCCTCTTATGTTATTTATATACCGCGAAAAAAGATTTTTGCAACACAGGTATTTCTTGACAGTTAGGAATCTTATTGCACAGATATTAAGAGTAATCTTCGTATTTCTGAAAAATTTTTTGACGGAAACTTTTAAAAGAACCAGATTTTACCACTTCTGTAAGCAGTAAACAAGATATTTTAAGAGTTAACCAGTTCATGAAATGCTTATGGAATTAAAATATATTTCATTTGAATATAAAAACTCATTCTTTCCAACTTTTTTTTTGTATCACAAGTGTAATTAATGATTACAATTTACAACTGTTTTTGTTCTCTTACGAGCACTGCCTTCCTGATTGGAAAGTCATGATTTTTGTCTAATGCGACTAGTTAATCTACTTTCAATGATCATCTCTTATGTTAATTATATATCGCGAAAAAGATTTTGTAACACAGGTATTTTTGACAACTTTTTTGACATCTTACTGCACAAATACTAAGAGTAAATCTTCGAATTTCTGGTAGAATTTGTTTGCAGAAACTTTTAAGAGAACAAGAGTTCTCAACTTCGGTTAATAATAAGAAAAGTCGTATTATGAGTTGGTATGAAAACACAGTTCATGCAATACTTATGGAGTCAATTAAATATATTTCATTTGAAGATAACAATTTCTTACTTTTCAAATTCATTTCTAAAAATCTTCGGCAGATATTAAAAACAATAATTTTTGCTTACGAATTGATGAAAGGTATGTTTATAAAGATGGAAAAACTATAATAAAGAAATAAGTAATTCATGTTCAATCATATACTGAAGTGTCATTGAATTAATACAGTTAGAATAATAATTAAAATAAACCAAACAATACTCTGTATAAACATTTATGTGTCATTGCTACAACAAAATCATAATTATGACAATAAAAACAATTATTATTACTATTATTAAAGTATGTTGCTGTTATTGATATGCAATATGTTTACTCAATAACAGTTAAAAAGAAAGGGCTACATATTAAAGTAATTTATTTAAGTTAATTTATACTTCTCTTCTATGAAGTAAAGATAATAACTGATATAAAAATTAAATAATTATTCATAATGAAAATAAAAACCATAATCTATAATGCTATTTTAATATTTTGTTAAAGGATATTCTGAATATATGAACACCAAAACCTTTTATACATTTATATTCCTTTTATTTGCTTGCAGAATGCAATTAATTATAAAAGTACTTTTTTTTACATTACAGTAACTAGTTTTTTTTTTTTTTTGGTTCTGTATTAATTTTATATACAGCCCCATTTGAATTCATTGCTTTGTATACTGTTTAGGTCGACGAAAAGATCAGAATAATGAGATTGTTGGCACCATAATTTATTCATCAATTTCCGACCGGCTTTGTTTGCGTTCTAACAGCGATTCATGAAAACTCACAACTTCGTCTACGCAAGCTCTCAGGTGTTAACGTCAAAGAAGGGCCGTTGGATTCTAATAAGATTCATTAATTTTCATTTTCTGTAGCTCCACCCTCATAATACTGAATAAAATACTTGGATCATGATTTCTACAATAAGGTTCTCTTTTTTCACACTTTTAGAGATGATGATGTGGCCGTGAATTAAAAAGGGGAAAAAAATCCAATTTATTTTTCTTTTGCTTCTCTTAAAGCGACCTGCGTTTTGCACCGACAATATAACGCAATTAAATTTTGTTGCTTATCGCCCATGATGGCCCATTAGGCATTGTTGCGGCTTGTAATTGGCCTTAGATTTGATGATAACGTTCATTTTAGGTGGTATTTTGAAAATGATTAAGAGATCACTTATTTTTTTCCCAGTCAACAAAGGTATATGCTCTTTGAATATAAATCCATAGAGTTTTATTTAATTGAACCCAATGGAGGTAATTTGATTTAACCTAACTATTACACGTTTTAATATATCCTTTTATAAGATTTCATCTGAAATCGTTATTTATTACTACTTATTACTATGATTATATACGTCTTTGTGGTATATAATGATATATACATAAAGTAATATTTGTTTTTAAGCACTTATATTACAATGTAAGATATCTTTTTTTTTATTAGTAAGTGTGGATACATAGATATAGGTAGGCAATATTTACTTTGCTTTATTCTCTTCACATAATAAAATAAAGTTTAATGGAATATTTTTAAACTAGTTTAAAAGTATTCCATAAAACTTTATTTTGTTATGTGACGAGAATGAAGCAAAGTAAATTTTAATTAGCACAAAAACTGTAGAAACTATAATAGCACAAGACAAAAACAAAAAGCTAATGGACGTAAAACTTATAAGCTCAATAAGTTTGTTCGTATAACTAAGCCATAAAATAGCAATTGCTATGCATTAATTTTCAAGTACACTCAAGTCAGTTCAGTCAAAAAGAGTTACCAAAAATTTAAAAATTGAAACACACACATATATAGGATGATTCAACTGTAATAGGACAAATTTTGAGGCGTGGTACAGCTTATTAAAACATACATTTTTTTTGTATAGAAGTGTATGATCCGGAACAAACACATTTTGTATCGGAAGTGACGCTTTAAGGAACGAACACACTTTCAAACGCCAGTCACAATGCTCCAAATGATATCAGCCACATGATACGTTTCAAATCCTCTGGCTGGCAATTCTGATGAGCATTATTTTTTTTAATTTTTACTCTGTGTTTGCAATTGACATTTTATTTACAAGACTCCAGTTGACTCAATTCAGGACCTCGTTGCTCGACTATCCATTGCGGCTGAAAATGTGCTCGAAAAGCATGGTATATTTGGTTCATAATATTGTTCGCCAGTCACTCCTTCGAAGTCATCAAGCATGTATTTCTATTGGTGGTCGCCATTTTGAGCATTTATTGTAAACATTGAATCAAAGAAGCACTTTGCAATTATGTTGTAAATAAACAATGTTTTTTTTTTTTTTCATGTCTAGTTTTTAATGTTCTTACCACAAAGCTTCACGAAGTACCACAAAGCTTCACTTCCTACCATACATTCCTATACAAAAAGGCGACCTGATGGCCAATTGGCTAGTGCTGTGGCCTTTGGTGCTTCAGGTTCGAATCCTGGCCATGACATGTATGTTTGTTAGTGGTTCGAAATCCACTTAAAACTGTAGATCCCTGTCTAATTAGCCTAAAGTGTGCGTAAAATAACCGTAGAGCAACAAATCAAACCAAACCTATATACAAAAAAAAATATATTTTTAGTAAACTGTACCACCTCTCGAGGTTTGTCCAATCATCATTGATTCACCCTATACATATATATATAAAGAGAGAGAGAAAATAGTTTAGAAGAGAGATAGATATAGTTTATAATTAATTTTCTTATATAATATGAAATTTCTGTTACAAAAAATAAATCATTTTTAATTCCAAATATATTTAAAAGTCTTCTTTTTTTTTTTTTTTTTCAGTATACCATCATGCAATGTGTCTTATTTAAGGATAACTTTTTTTATGAAATTATTTCATGATTACAACTCATTAGTATTACATGCATGAATTCTTTTTCTTACAATTAACAGAATTATTTTATTTTAATAAATTCATTCTTTATTATACTGTTATAATAACAAAAAAATTGGGTAGGCAGTGAAATAAATATATTTTTTAATTTCTTGATCAGCATTTTTTCCCCCTTTTTTTGAAAAATGAACACATTTCAACGTTTTTACCGCAATCAAAATTCCTTTTCCGTATATTACCTTGAAGGAATGAGAGCAATAACCTCTCAAACCAATAATATTATGTCGAGTATATTTACTAAACTGTCGTGCAAAAGATTAATTTGTTTCTGCATTGATTTTCAATAATAGGTTTCAGTATCTTTTAAAGTGTATTTGCATTTCTGTAAATCGACTATTGGAAAACAGACGACAAAACTGAACATTTTTTTACCCATAAATAATAAGAGAGGCTTTTTATATATAAACAATGCACTGCTTTAAGTAAATGGTATTTTTAAAAATGTCTTTTAAATTTTTAAATACTTTTTTTCCTCCCAAATGTTTACATGAAACACAAGAGGAGAAAAATGCTGTGTTATTGCATTAATGTATTCCTTCCAAGAGTTGTATGCATTTTATCCAGATATGTTATTTGTATACTAGAAATGTTATACATCTGATTTTTATGTAAAAAAATCTCAAATTTCTAAATAGTATATTTTAGGTAATAATACAGTTCAAGATAAGATATGTTAATTAATAGTGTGATTCCTAATATTGTAAAACAGCGATCACCAAACTCTTTTGATAGCGTACCGCTAAAAATAATAACTATAAGTTTCACACAATATAATATTATATATATATATATATTATACATACATATAGATACATACATATAATATAGCATACACATATTAATATTAAAGAGGGAATATTATTTTATGCAAATCCATTAGCAATATTGTTTTATATTAAACATTATATATGAATTATTTGATGTGATCTACAGTTATTAAGATGAAGATTCTATCTTTCTGAATATACTTTCATGAATAAGAAATAAATTTAAAAATCATCTTTTCCAATAAATTTAAATTTTGTTGCACTATCCAGCAAGTTTCCAAAATCATTGTCTGTTATGAAATCGAATTGAAATTATAAAACTTTTTAAACCGTTCTTTTATTTTACTTAGTTTTTGAATACTGAAATTATGGTGAAAACCAATGTCAATAAAAAAAAAAAAAAAGTTTTTCTAAGATTTAATGGAAACCCTTTTAGTTTAATAAAATATTATTGAATTAGTAAACAAATAAACAAATAATCTAGTTTTTTTTAACTAATCCATTTTTTAACTAGGGTAATCTAATTGAAACATAGACAATTTTCATAACACTGTAAATATTTGCTTGTTAGTCTTAAAAAAGCAACATAGCATAGCATGATGTGACGAAACAGAGTAATAATTCTATGATGGCAGTTTTCTGAATACAAGAATAAAATGAGCTATTGATATCTCCAAAAATATTAAATGTGGCATAATTCATTTTCTTTGTTAAAAAGTGCGTCCGTGATCAGATCAGAAGGATATGATTGATTTCAGGAATCAGAATCAGAAAGGATCTGCCTGGAACTTCTAATCCGATACCACAATTCTTAGAGCACATTTTAGCTAGGAATAAAAAACAAAATAACTGTGGCACCATTTTTAGACTGCATTGAAAGATATGAGTCAGAAATGGAGATATATCTCATCATACAAATAGAAGAAGTCTTAGTCAGCTGCCTCGGCTGCCAAGAACACGAACCATGTTCTTTAGTCTTTAAGGATCTTTACAAATATAGTGGTTGTCGATTACTGCTAGGCTGAACATTATTCTTACACTTTACAGAACTTCCGAAGACAACCAAAAACTGACAATGGGCCAAACTATCCATAAGTACTATATTGCTGCAAGAGAACTCGTGGTGTCAAACTACCAAAGCAACATTCCCACCTGGATTTTGCTGGATCTTTATACTTATAGCCCGAATCTTTCTCTTGGTGAACCAGGACCAGATGTTTCATTCGTTCTACCAGCAGCCTAATGTCTTCTTTATGGACGATATATTTATTATCGCGAAATTTATTCCTTGTTAACAAATTTATCTGAACATTGCGAATCATTATCTGCAGACTCTAGGAACTTTCATTAATAAGCATATCTTCTGTAGTGTGTGAGTCAGTAATATGTTAACAAAGGACGTGTACGCTTCTAGATTGCAGAGATTCATTTGATATTTTATTGGAATAAAAGACTTTTTTCAATATGTCCTCTTGCTTATTCAAAATATCAATATCTATTTATTTATTTCAATTGTGCATTAATTTAATTTCAACACTTCTGCAGACAAAATAATTTTAAAATTTTGGGCTTAATAACCCAGCTAGATTTCTACCACACTTTCTCTGTTCAAAAATCTATCATTCTGGAACAACTATAAAGGAAATTGAACAAAAAATAAAGTGCTTGAATAAAAAATGGAACTACAACAAAATCTATTGCTTGCTTTCATTGTTCGGTATAAATATAGCTCAATGGAACTGAATGGCTACTCTTCAATATGTTCTCTTTGCCCGTTTATTTATTTAAACCACGTATTATTTTAACCCAGGCACTGGTGCAGACTAAAGACAAGTCTTAAAAGCTTGGTCGTGAAAACCACGCAAGATATCTATCTCCCTTCCTCTGTTAAAAAAATCTATCGTCCTGGAGTTGCTGCAAAGTTCCCAAAGGGATTGAACAAATGCATTGTTGATCGTGATCGATAGGTTTTAGGACCTTCCGCGTGATCTTCTTTCCCGTTGGAGTAGGTCTCCCCCATCGCCCCTCATCTATCCGATTTGCCCTGCATATAAGGTAGGGTGAAAATATAAGAGGGATGAGAGTCAAAGTAGGGTGTCTATGTGCTCCTCCTCATTTTTTCCTCTCCTCTTGAATGAAAATAATAAAAAATGCCGGAATAAAAGAACTGAAAAGAAAGAAACCTCTCGCGGCATGAAAGTCGAAATGCTGAAAGGCGAACTTCTGAAATCTTCATTGGTATATATCGCCGAATATTGAATGGAGAGGTTTTTGTCCTCCACGGAGCAGCGTATACAAGAGGTGAACAGTGGCCAAATGCTGGCCAAGTATGGGTGTCGAATTTCAGATGAAGTATTTTTTTGCGGGGACTATTTTAAACCCGGACGGTGGGGCTCTTCGATGTGTCATCGAAAAAGATAATCTATCTAAAATTTTTGCTTTTTTTTCTATTTCTTTGAAAGAATTTCGGATTGTTTTGCAGCTTTCTGTTTTTTCAAAACTTGTGATATTTGTCTGAGAATAAACTCACCTGTGGATATTGACGGCGGAGGAAAAAATTGTTTTGAAATTTTTTAATATTGTGGGATTTATCCGCAGAACGATTTATGTGCTAGGCAAATTAAACAAAACGCATATTTTATTTAAAATGAAAAAATTTCAAAATTTCTTTTCTTGAAAAATCTCATTTTCACAAAATAAAATTGTCTTTGCCTTCACCAGAAGATCTTTAAAACAACTTTGCATTAATTTTTTTACTAAATTATTAAATAATTACTCATTTTATAAATAAATATTACGTATTAAAAGGCCCGTGAAAGAGATTTTAAAAAAAGATCGTGGAACAATAAATAAAAAATACAGATTTCAGTGAAAATGTCCAAAATTGAAAGTCATCAAGGATTGAAACTTAACCAATTGGCTAGCGCTTGGCATTTGGTACCACCGGCTTCAGATTCGAATCCTGGCCGCCGAATGGATCTTTGTTAGTGGTTCGGAATCCACTTTAAAATGTTGGTCCTGGTCTAATTAGTCCAAAGTGCTCAAAAATAACCGTAGAGTGACAAGCCAAATCAGTATAATTTTTTCTTTATAATTAACCATTTACAGTAACCATAATTTGCAATTTTCACCTATATTTTTCCTGACAAAGTTTAACAAAACTAAAAATGTTTCCTCTTATGTAGTCCAGCAACGCCGGTTCATACCTGCTAGTATAATATGTATGATGTACTATCCCAAAGCTTTCTCTAAGGAAATTAATTCTTAATCTACGACTTGTCTAATAAAATAGCAGAACCTTTTCGAACAAGTATATACTTGTTAAAGAAATCAGAGCTTAAATGCTTTTAGATTTAATATTAAATAATTTCTTTTCATTCCACTAGTAATTGTTCATATTGCAATTCTTAATAATAATAGTTGTTATCAAAACATTTTTATATTATTCTTTCTTAATTATTCAATTGATTTAAAATTGATTTAATTTTTATTTCTAAGAAATATATTGCAATTTCCTTTTAATACATCCAAAGAGAAGTGTTTGCGAGAGTTTGAAAAGCATTGCTTTATCCTACATTTATTCTAAAATGGCTTTATCTTTCATCATTCAGTATCCTGTATATTTTTTGCAAACTGGCCTTGGAAGAAGGTTGCGCCTGTAGTCTACTCGAAATTTAATTCCCTGTTTCCCTCGTGCTATATCTAAATAAAATATTTTAATTTCAATGCGCGGCTGATAAAATAATAATAGATAAAATAACTAATAATAATAGCTGTTATCAAAACTTTTTCTATATTATTCTTTCTTATTTATTCAATTGATTTAAAATGATTTAATTTTATTTATAGGAAATGTTGCATTCTCCTTTTAATTCATTTAAAGCTGCCTGAATGATAACTGTTTGGGAGAGTTTGAAAAGCATTTCTTTATCCTACATTTATTATAAAAATGGCTTTATCCTTCATCATTCAGTATCCTGTATATTTTTTACAAACTGGCCTCGGAAGAAGGTTGCGCCTGTAGTCTACTCGAAATTTAATTTTCTCTGTTTCCCTCGTGCTATATCTAAATAAAATATTTTAATTAATTGCAAAGAGCGGTCGATAAAATAATAAATTATTTAATAATAATAGTGGTTTTCATCAAAACTTTTCTATATTATTCTTTGTTAACTATTCAATTGATTTAAAATGATTCAATTTTTGTTTATAGGAAATATTGCATTCTCTTTTTAATTCACTCAAAGCCACCTGAATGAAAACTGTTTGCGAGAATTTGAAAAGCATTCAGTATCCTGTACTGTTCAATATCCTGTATTCAGTACCTTTATCATTCAGTGTCCTGTATATTTTTTGCAAACTGGCCTCAGAAGAATGTTGCGCCTGTAGTCTACTCGAATTTTAATTCCCCGCTTCGCTCGTGCTATATCTATGAATTAAGCATATTTCTTATATGAAAGAATACCTTTTCATTCAAATAATAATTGTTTATATTGAAATTCTTATTAATAATAATTCTTTTTATCAAAACTTTTTCTATATAATTCTTTCTTAATTATTCAATTGTTTTAAAATGATTTAATTTTTATTTCTAAGAAATATATTGCAATTTCCTTTTAATGCACTGAAAGAGAAGTGTTTGCAAGAGTTTGAAAAGCATTGCTTTATTCTAAAATGGCTTTATCCTTCATCATTCAATTATCCTGTATATTTTTTTGCAAACTGGTCTCGGCAGAAGGTTGCGCCTGTAGTCTACTCGAATTTTAATTCCCCGTTTCGCTCGTGCTATATCTATGAATTAAGCATATTTCTTAAAACTCACGACAGAGATTCCCTTCTTGAAGTTTGAGAAGCGAAATTCTTCGCTGGAGTAGCGCTGGAGACCGAATTAGATTAACTTCGCGAAGATTTCAGTTTGTTTGTGCTGTGCATCCCGAGGTTGTAGATTCAAGGTATTTATTTGGTTACTTTTGGAGGAACCGGGTTTATCAAAGTTTAATTACTGCAGGGAGAAAGTGGTAAATTCTTTAGACATATTTGACGAGTTCCGGAACGTTGCGCTGTTCTTTGAAGTCTGCTTCAGGACGTAGGGAGAGAAAATATTTTAATTAATTTCAAAGCGCGGTCGATAAAACACCAAAGGAAAGACGGAGGTAGGGTGTAGGGGGTCGAGAATTCTTAGGGAATTGCGACTGTGGATCTCTGCCTTATCACCGCGATAATACGTTGATTTTGAGATAAGGTGGAAGGGTGAATTAAGTTTTGCGGAAATAGTCCGCTCGAAAATATTCTGTAATTACTCTTAATGGACCTAAATTTAATTGAAAAATAATTGATGGAGCAGAAAATTCAAATGAGTATTTCCTTATCGTATGTTCTTTATTCTGAAAGTTAAAGTTTCTCAACTTTTAAGTCTTTAGCTCTGGAGAGGGTTGGAAATGTCAAAATTTTATTTCCCGTTGGTTGCTGTTTAAAAGGAGATTAATAAATCATGCATAATATGTTTCTTGTGTTTATAAATTTTAGATAGTAAATACACTCCTTCATGGGATTAGAAAGGAGTGTATTTACTCCTTCGCTATGATAGGAAATTGTGAATTGCATATGTGTAGTGATTGCTAATTAGAAATGGTTAATATTTTGTTTCCGAATGTTATTTAAAAGTAAATTTATAAATCAGTACAACATAATTCAATAATGCTGTTTTTAATACTAGGAATAAAACATTTTTTATTACTTTTTAAAAACTACTTCTCTTCTGCGATTACATTTTCTTTCTTAAATGGGGTACATCTACTTATTTTTAAAACCTGTAAATCTAATTAAACAAGAAAGTTAAACTTATTCTTATTACTGTTTTTATTATTAAAATTGTTCTTATTATTTTTCTAAGACATAGTTGTTCTATTAATGTGATTAAATTAAATTTTCTTTCTTTTTTTTTTTTTTTTTTTTTTTTTTTTGTAAATTACAGAAAGATAAACTTATCAATAAAATCAAAGATGCCAGCATTGCTATCTAACTTTTTTCTTTAAAATCGTGAATTACTATATCATAACTACATCATCAGAAGGATTATCCAAACATTTGTTGTTAACTTTATTTCATGTCTCACAAAGTATATATATTCATAAAGATTAAAAAATAACCGTTCTGCAATAAAAACGCTGTGTGACATGTTGCAAAATGTTGAAAAAATTTCAAACATTAATTGCACAGAAATGCATAATAACATAATTAAATAAAAATTTAAAATATCTAATTTAAAAAGGTTTAGTAACATATTAGATACCACAATTAGCAAAAACATCGAAAACTTTTTGAAGGCATTCTACAGGCAGACAAAGTAAAAACTTTGCATGGATTCATTGATCAAGGAACAATCAATGTCATAATTAAAGAATCAATAATTTTTTCTAGACAAAGGTTTTTAACAACATTTCAACTATGTATTTAATCATCTATATTTCTTAATACTCTTAATTAAAGCCATAGAAATCTAATTAACATCTAAAAATTATAATGTATATATCTAGACGTAGAGCGTCATCTTCAGAGATATACTTTTACGTGCAGTCAGTTCAACACTTGGCCACAAATTTACGATATTATTCAACATGGTATACTAATTAATTATTCCTAATTAAAGCCATAGAAATCTAATCAACATCTAAAAGATTACAATGCATATATTTAGACGTTGATCGTCATCGTCAGAAATATACTTTTACGTGCAGTAGTTATTCAACACTTGGCTACAAATTTATGACATTATTTAATAAGATATACTCAAAAAATTAATTCTAAATTGCAGCTTTTATATATGTTTAACAAAGTTTTCTTGCGAATCATTTCTATTTCGTGTAATTTCATGAAAATCAGCAAAATTGATTGATTTCATGAAAATCGGCAAACAGCATTAAATTTGTTTCAAAAGAAGATTTCATAATATCCCATAACATGTATATTAAAGAAACGACGCTTAGTTATAACATGAATTTTGAAATTTATTATTTAAAAAGTAATAGGAATGGTAAATGTGAACAATGAAGAAAGAAAATAAGGCTTTAACAATGAGCTATATATAGTAGCATCCTAATATATAAATGAGTCTTTTTTTTTTCTTCTAAAAATATTTGTATTGTTATTATTATTATTTTTGATCCCGAAATTCGTTTCAGTTGTTTCAAATATCAAAATACAATTTCTAATGAAAAATATTTCACTTTTCATTTGATAGTTCAATAACTTTACAACTATTTACTGTTTATCTGATGGATACAATGATAAGCAAAAAGAAAAAAAGTCAGAAATTTTTCATTAATTTAGGGTGCATTTGAGATCGATGCATTGCACTGATGATGAAACCCATTACAATGAAAATAACTATGATTCACAAAGTATAACAATACTCAGAAAACAAAGCCTATCCTCATTTTGTAGAACAGAACACAACTGACGTGTCAAAAGGACAGACATTATCCTCCGTGATGTTACACAATGACGAGACACATAAAAACAGAACTTGTTGGATAATAATGATGTCAGCTCTCATAATCATGGGGTTCTAAAAGACTACGCCTAATCTTCGTATACATCATAAGAGCCAAGTACTCTTACGATTCAATCTCAAAAATACACTTTCATTTTAGATTTTTGGAGATTGATTGATTATGAGAATAAATGATGTGGATAACATTTTCATTATCATCGATTCTGGAAGAAAAAAAAAGTCAAATTTATAAATTGCTGCGTTTAGCCTATATTTCCTCAACGTGGGAAATAATTAAATATCTTCTGTATTGAAATTAACGTTATTTTCAGACGATCCATTAAATAATAATTTTTTTCCAGTAATTAGCTGTTGTACACACTCAAAAATGGCAAAATAGATAAATAAATTGAACTTTGCTACGAGTTGCAATATTTTTACTTTAAAATAAATTTTATTCCCATAAATTATCCTAATTTTTTTTTTACTAGAAGCAATATTTATGTTTTCTGTAATTACCATATAACAGAGATTCGAATTTCAAATTAATCTGTTTGCATTTTAGACATCCCAAAAACTCACCCAAAATAAATTTGAAATCTTTCTCTTGAATTTTCCTAATATTATTTTTTATAATCTGCACAAATCGAATTTCTAAAAAAAAAGTTGCAAAAGAATTAGTTCCAAATACATTTAAAAACGAAAATAAAAATAAAATACGAGTTACAACATTTTTACTCTAAAATAAATTTTATTCCCATAAATTATCCTAATTTTTTTACTATATGCAAGATTTATGTTTTCTGTAACTACCATATAACAGAGATTCTAATTTTTGTATTAAACTTTTGATTTTATAGACATCCCAAAACTCATGTACAGATAAATTTGGAATCTTTCGCATAAATTTTCCTGACACTATTTTTTTCTAATCTGCACAAGTGGAAATTCTGAAAAAGACTTGCAAAAAATTAGTTTCTAATTCTTTTGCCAGTCTTTTGAAAGTCTGCAAAGAATTAGAAACTAATTCTTTTGCAAATCTTTTGAAAGTCTGCAAAGAATTAGAAACTAATTCTTTTTGCAAGTCTTTTTTCAGAAATTGGAGTTGCGCAAATTATAAAAAATAATATCAGAAAAAATTCATATGAAAGATTTCAAATTTATCTTTACTGGTGAGTTTGAGATGTCTCTAAAACCAAATGATTAATACAAATAATACTCATACATTTAAAAAACAAAATATTATACTGCAAAACGGAATTAAATCAACCGAACTAAAGATATTGGCATTTGTAAACTAACCAACTTCTAATTAAATAAGCTTGATTAGCTGTAATCCGAGAAGGCTGTGGGAATATTTAGTTACATATCAACGTTTATTTAATTAAGGATAAACACGAAATTCAATAAACATAAATTATCTAGAGCAGCTGCATTTATATAATGGTTTGCTCAGTAAGTTGTTGGTATGTTTGTTCAATAGCACAATATTCATTATTCGTAGAAAGGTAATACAATCACTTATTTACGTATTTGTAAAAAAAGATAAGCTTAAATGAAGTTAATCTTCTCGTTTGATTGTAAATTTAGTTTTAAAAATCGAGCCAAAATAATTAAATTATTTGTAATATATTAATTCAGGTATGAATTATGAATATAGTGTTAATTAAACAGATCAGATTGTTCAGGAAATATTTAATTTTAGACTTCTAAGCTGCAATCAAACATTGCGAATATAGCAAAAATATATTATTATGCATATTTCAATCACAAACTTGAAATCTTATTTTAGTAGAAAGCATATATATGGAACAGTATTAATAAAAGAAAAGTGTATCATCTTAAAATATATTGTTGCCAGACTTTTTACTGGAAAACGTTTCTTTTCAATTCAACTGGACATCATAATAAGAAATCAGTTTAGTTTCCGTGATGTTAACAATCTAGTATCAGCTATTTGAACTTCTTGCTATGAAAAACTCCCACTGTGTTAAAAGTGACTTCCTGAGAGGTGAAATTTGAACTAGTTTCGTATTTACTACTATGAGTGAGTATTTGTTTGATTATTTTTTTAGTTTATTCTAATTAGGTAAATAGTAAATATAAGAATATTGGGAGAATAATATGAAATAAATTTTATAAATATAAAAGAAAAATATCATCATGATAATGAAATAGGAAGAGGAATAAATATAGAAATTAAAACAGAACGCCATTTCAAATAATAATAATAGTAAGTAAAATAGGTTTAAGTTCATGGGATTTATCTTATTTTGCATGTTCATATCTTATTATCCTTAATAAGATAATAATGCAAAATGGCCCTTCATTTGTTCCTATCTTATTATTATTATTATCTTATCTTGTTATCTTATCTGCAAAAATGTTCCTTCATATTCCTATCTTGTTATCCTTGTTATTATTCTTATATTATTTGCAAAATGTTCCTTCATATTCCTATCTTATTATCCTTGTTATTATTTTTATCTTGTTATCTTATATTGCATTTGCTTATTTTGTTGTCAATGTCTTCATTTATTTCATACCAATTGCTTTCTTGTCATTCAGTTTTCTAGAAGTATCAGTTTAAAAGTACTTAAAAATTACAAATGTTTTTTAGTCATTTTCTAATAAAAGTAGTCTTTTAATGTACAAAACTATAGTAAAATGTATCTGTTGCTATTATAAAGTAAACCAAATTCCTACTTATAAAATTATATAACTGGAAAGCGTTTGTTAATTAAATAATTATTATAATATTACAAAAAATGCATTGTTAGATTATTTTTAAATAATTTATTGGATAACTTTTTAGTTTATGGGACAACTTTTTAGGACATCAATATTTCAACAACAATAACAAAAAAAAAAATTTCCTAAATATACTATCTGTGCATGATACTCGAAGCACAAAATAAAAAGTTTTACACATCAAATCGGAGCTTTAAATTGTGCTATTATCAAGTTGTGAAACCCTTTTATCGAGTTATCTAATTCTGAAACTATTTAAATGGAAAGCTCTCGTTAATTAAATAATTATTATAATATTACATAAAAATGCATTATTAGATTTTTAAAAAATAATTTGTCGGACAACTTTTTACTTCATATGCGAAGGACATTAATATTTCAACAACAATAACAAAAAGTTTATAAATCTGCTATATGTGCATGATAATCGAAGCACAAAATAAAAAGTTTTACACCTCATCAGATCAGCGCTTTAAATTGTACTATTATCAAGTTGTGAAACCATTTTATTGAGATCTCTGATACGCAAAAGCCATCTATTATCATAATTGTATTTGCATTTATGCAAATTGCTTTAGTCTCGCAAGAAAACTGAACATAAATTTTGAATGGAAATAACCACAACAAAAACAGTTTCTAGAATTCCTTTTTTTTTTTTTTTTAGAACAATCGTGTTTACTTTAACTAATACCACTTTTATAAGGTTGGTAAAGAAACCGAAATGATAACAAGTCAACAATCGTGGTCCAATTTCCTGCATTGTAGAGGAAGGATCCTTGCCACATCTCCATTTTTAAAAGCAAACTACCGACTTATAATGAAGCACGCAGAAACCTGCCGAACAGTATCGTTTATCGATTTTGGCTGAAAATTAAAATAAAAAGTCTTGGGGCTGTGGCACTAAGATTCGCCGAATCTGTTTTTTAAAGCCAGCGAAATAGGTTTTTAATCTTCGACACGGAAGGGGTAGAAAACGGGCTAATCAACTTCAACTTATTCCAGCCGCTTGCTTTCTTACGACAAGAATCAAGGGTTCCACAAGGTTTTCTCTCTTTATATATATATATAGATATATGGATATATCCCACAAGAACGGAAAATTTCTTCTTTCTGTTATTGTGTGTATTGGAAAGGATCTAAAAACAGTGACAGGCTGCTGAGTCTTAAGATTTTCTGTCGATATGGCAACACGTGGATATTGTGACGTCGCCGTCGCGCCAAACAAAAGGTTTCGGCGTCGTAGCCAATCACCGGCCAGTTTGTGGTCGCCATAACGACCAGGCCAGCTGCACGGACGGAAGTTGTGAGATACCCGGATGAATACACTGAGTAAAGGGTTTCCCCATAGTACTCCGTCACATTCGAGTCGATTTTGTCACACAATTTACAACGGTTGGGATTAGAGGGTATTTGGAATTGATCCCTTGATGGTTGCAAATCGGCTTATGAACGACTCGGTTTTTAAATGGTGCAGTTTCTGTTGGAGTTGTAATCCACTCTTTATATTCTTTTTGTGTTCAAAAACTTTTGATTTTGAGAACAAAAAAGAATCGTCGATACAATTCTGATTCATAAAAATAAATAAATAAGAATGCAGTTTTTTTTTTTTTTTAAATCTGTTGTTTTTTTCTAAAATTTTACTTTTATTTAAAAAGAAGGGAAAAAAATGAGAAAGAACAATTTTTTTCAATAGCTGGTATAATGTCTTTCAATATTTTAAATTGATAGCATTAAAAAGAATGCTATGCTAAAAATCTCAAATCAATATTCTATTCTTGAGCAAAAATGTCATTAAAAATTAAAAGAACTATTTAAAAGCAATACATCTTTCAAGTTTTTAAGTTATTTTTATTAAGTATTTTTAATAATAATTTATAATAATACTATTTTTATTAAAGAATTAAATCTTGTTCTTTTCATTTGTATTAAAATAATTCTAATTTGAAAATTGAAATAAAATATAAAAATAATAATAAAAATAAAATTGTATAAACAGCGCGTTTAATTCTAAATGTTATACTAGAATATAAAACATCTATATAAGCTTAATGATTTCAATTTAATTTTAATGATTTTTTTCCACATATAAATGTTTCACTTATTAATAATTTTTAATAAATTCCTAATAGAAATTTTTAATTAGTAAGTAATAACATTAAACTATATATATAGACAACATTTTTTAATTAATATTGTCTAGATCCAATTTTTTATTAAAGATATATTTAAACTAAAAAACATATGTCTTTTATTATAATAAATATTATTACCATAAAAAATATTGTAAAAATAATAATAATAAATTTAACTCAGTTATCCTTCTTAAATGGTCTTTCTTCAAAATTCGAATAAATCTTTTTTTAATTTAAATTTAAAAATTATTGTGTATGAATTAAATTTGATAGTTTTTCAGTATGTATGTTTTATGAAACTGCTATTGAAAATAGAAAAAATATAAAAATATAAAATAAATATAATATAAAAAATAATATGAAAATATAAAATTAAAAAATATAAAATAAATAATTTTTTCACCTCAAATCTGTTTCCTACTATTTACGTTTTAAATTAATTTTTAAAATAAATTTGTCAATAAAAACTTTTTGTTGAAGATTTTTTTAACTAATAAGCATTAATCTTTTCAAGTAATAATGTAATGTTATGTTCCTCGCTTATAAACTAATATATAATCCGGGAATAAAATATATTAAAAATATTTGTGTTTAAATCTCATATTTTTTTGTTTATTTTTTTAGACTAATTAGTATATTTTATATAATATATTGAAAGATTTATTATAATGAAGCTCAAAATTTAAAATTGCTGCTTAAATTACTCATTTAAAATTGTTGTTCAATAACATGAGGTATTATTTAGTAGAATTAAATTCAAAAATTATAGAGTTATTTATCATTAATTGTAATACAATTTTTGTCAAATTAACATCTTAAATTTAATAATTAATTACTTTTTGCTCCAAATTATTCTTCAAATGGATTTATAAAAGCATTTTGTCCTATGCCCAAAAATGATTAAAATTCAAATTTGCTTCCATATATAAATAAAGCTTTTTCTAAAAAGTGGTAAATAAAAAAACAATCACATTTTGTAATAAAACTAAATAAAAAAATCACATTTTTTTAACTGCTTATTATAGTGATAAATATTACTTAATTTTATATAACAAAATCTCCTGCTTGTAGAAAATGTCAAATTTTTTTTTTTTCAGAGCAAAATAAAAATTCATGAAAATTGTTTTTAGAGCAATGTATGTTGACAAACATAAGTAATTGTATTTATTTATTTTAAATATTATCGTATGAAACGCTTATGTCTCGAAATCATAATACTTATGTTTTGCTAATTAAATAAACATCAATTAACTTTAAAAAAAAAAAAATCCTAACGAAATTAAGCGCATACAAACTTCAAAAAATTAGTCGAATAGCTAATATTTTATAACCAATACTAAATAAAATACTATAATAAAATTGTAGTATAAAATATTTTTTTACAAGATCTCTTTTTGTTTAAAATTTAAAATCTGACTATTGGTATGTTCAGTTTTTTTCTTACCTTTAAAAAAAAGTTAATAAAAAGTTAGTATAAAAGTTAAGTTAAAGTTAAAAAGTTAATGAAAAGTTAAATCGTAATACTGAATTAAATAATAATTTCTCTTAATTTACGAGTAATAAAGATGTCACAATTGCTTTTGAATATTGACTAACAAAAGTAAAAATTAGTTCATTTAAAAATCTAATATTGATATTCTGTTTTAAACATTTTACTTTAAATTTTCATGACAGTATTGTATAAATAAATAACAAAAAGGAAAATATTGTATCGTGATAACGCGTTTTTGGCTTAACATACGAATTGTTTATGAGACAGGCCATTGGTATTTAAATGACCTTTTCATCAGAATTTATAGTAGGGGACAACGGATTTTATGCAGCACCTTGCTGCGAAAAATTCAATTAAAAATGCACAGATTAGTAAAAAAAAAAAAAGTTCTGCAACAAATTTATTGCTGTTGTATTTTCTTCTTCATTGGTGCAACAGACCCATGGTGGACCTTAGGCCGTCTGCCTACTGGAATATATATATAAATTCATTGTATTACAGTTCATAATTAAACATGTCCAAAAACTATTATTTAATTTATTACACTTCAATTCAAATATTTTATTACAAATCAAGTTCTTGTTTCTTAATGATTCTTTAAATAATAAATAAATATTATTTACATTATCTTTATTTAATCGCCTCTTCTCTAAGAAATCTAGTTATGTAACAGAACTATTAACATAACTAGTTTATAAAAACAATAAAATACATTTTAGTAACAATAGAAAAAAAAGGATCCTGTTTCAAAATTTTTTAAACCTAGCAAGAGTTTTATTTTGTTCACACCCCTGAAAAAGAACAAATTCATTTTTGCCACAAACCTTTCATGGTAATCCTCCCCTCCCACTTTTTTTTTTTTTTTTTTTTCCAGCCCTTTCATTGAAGAATGTGAGTGTACGTCGCGGACGAGTCTGCTGGTGGAAGAATAATTAAATTTCCATTTGCATGCCTACACCTTTTTGGCTTCGATTATTTTTACAGATCGTCATGCGTTCTCTTCGAACAGGAAGGAAGAGAGAGAGGGGGGGTCGAAGAAGAATAAAAAAGAACAAAAACCAAAAATTCTGCAGCAGGCAGCAGCTTACAGGAAGATCTTCCGCTTTGCGAAGGAAACACACAGGATGGCAGGCAGCTGCTGGAGAATTGCTTCAGAGACTTGAGCAAATTGAAATTAATATTGAACATTTCTGCGGAAAACGAAATTTCGTCCTTTTTCGCGGTTGGAAGTGGGGTTGATTAAATTAACGTTCCCAGTCAAAACATGTCGGAGGGTAATCGGTTCTCTTTAAATAGCGTTCACAGTTACCCGAGGAAGACAAGGCTACAACGGCAGTGGTGAATTTCCATTACTTCACGGCCAATACTGGAAACAAACCAAACTGCTGTATCGTCTAAACTCTTTCATTAAGTTATTTAAAAGATTGCCTTAAAATAAAATCATTATTAATTCGGCTGTTTCTTCAGTTTCCCCTGCTTTTGACAGGATCTCGTTTAAATGTATTTCCTTTCTTTTCGATTTGACAGAAAGGATGCCAGGTTTTTAACGTAAAACGCTTAATATGACACCTATTAATAGCTTTTTTGTTGCTTTATTATTATAACATAAGGTATTGAGTTTAAGTACTTTTTAATTTAAAATAAGCAATTAAACGCTATTATATAGTACATTAAGTTAATTAATGTAATCTTTCTTTTCACAGGAAGTAGAGTTTTGTTAACTTAAAATTATAGGAATTTTAAATGTTCTTAAAAATACACTATAAAAGAATGGGAACTTTACAAACCGACAGTGAATTTAAATTTATTCAATTTCATCTAAATTCTTATTGTTGTTAAAAATATTTCTCGATGTCTAATAATTATTAATAAAAAGATCAACTTGTGAAAATCCTTGTATCTCTATAGTTGAAGTGTAGCAATTAATAACTTGATATTTGTTTCAATTTTATATGCATCATTAGAATTCATGAAGTTTTTCTTAAAGAAGAATTAAATAAAAAATTTTAATTAATCAACATTCCTTTCAATATTTAAAATTTTTTTTATATTCTGCAAATGGACATAGTTACAATAAAATGTTACGCCTATCTCGAAAGTTTAGATTTACTATTTGTAAAGAAAACTGTTAATTAATAAATATAATTAATAAAAGCACATTTTATTTGAATTAAATTGCTATATCTAATCAGCCATAAAATAAAGACACAGTTAATGCAATGTAGTTAATTATATTTCCTCGTCAAAATTAAAAGAAAAAAAATGAAAAGAATTAAGCTTTAAAAGAAGAAAAAACAAATTCTGAATTGAAAAAATTAAAAAATAGTAAATAGTGAAATTAAATAAAAATTTATAAAATGAATTGCGGGTAATGATCATGAAAAATAAGAAAGAATAAAAATAAAAAAACTATATTATTAACTAGAATTACAAAATTTATATTAGTATTACTGGACAAAACGCATAGATTTTAAAATGAATTAGAGCCATATATGTAGCTTATAAATAAAGTAAATAAAAAATTGAAAAAAACTTTTGAAGACTTAAATATTAAAAAGTTTCAAAATATTTATTGTAAAACATAATAAATTCCTTCAATTAAATAGCATTGAACTAGATGGTAAACATAAAATACGTTAAGATTTAATTTTTGGCATCTATGCGGGGTAATTATAAAACTCTCGATATATAGCAGGTCCCTAGTTTTCATACCATTTCACACAGAAACTGATTATGATTGTTAAAGATGTTTTTGAGGTATGCCCTCAAAAATCACATGAAAAACAATAGTTAACTCGAACAGTTATAGTTCTTTCTGATCGCGATTTCGAAAATTTCTAAATGACAACACCTACTTTTTTTTTTTTGGAATTTGATCTCCATCACTAATTGAAAACCATAAATAGCATTGGAACGGTAACTGTGGAAAATCAGCTGGCGATAGACAAACTAAAGAAGAAAGTGAAAACAAAGCAATAAAGATATAAAAGCAACAAAAGCCAAACATTTTAATATGTTTCACAAATTTTCCACATGACATACTTCACACACACGAAACTTTTTGCATGCGTGGTGGACGGATAGCACTGAAGCAGGTTCATAACGAGAGGAATCTGTTGCCTGACTGTCTGATGGAATCTTTTAAATCAGATGCAGTTTGCAGATTAATTTGCACACGTTAGATTTCAAGTATCCCAACAGTGGAATGATCTATCTGATTTCGTGTGAATGCAAGATAACACTCCCCATTTGTGGAGGTTTGGTCTTCGGTCAAACGTTTTTAATACATTTTGGCGTAGAATTATCTCAAGCCATTTCAAGTTTCCGAGAACGACGAGGTCCCCAATGGTTGGCTTTATAAAATACATTTTAATGTTTTCTTCCTGTTGCTTCTATATCTTTATTAGTTGTTTTCTTTTTTCTTAGTCTGTCTGTCGTTAGCGATTTTCGTGCTAAAGATACCATTTCAGGTAGTAAAAAAGCCAGGAAGTTGATTGAAATTTTCAACACTGTCACTGTGACTGTAACTTTTCTAAAGATTTAGCTTCTTGTTTTTCACATGATTCTTGAGCGCATACCTCATCCACACCTTAAACAAAATTTCATTCAGTTTTGTGAATGGTATGATAGCTACTGACTGACTCATATATCAGAAAGTTTTTTTTTTTTTTATATTATCCTGTATATAATTAGTACACATTGTTTAAGTAGCTTTTGAAAAGTTATAAATGAATTTTACATCGAGGATTTTTTTAGTTTTAATAAAATATACGAATAGGTACATACATAAGAATACAAGATACTCCATAAAAAAAAAGCAGAAGTTTTAATTTATTATCACTTTAAAAATAAACCCGAATGCAACAGTTGTTAAATAATGCATGTTGTTTAAACGTAGAATATAAAACATTATTTATAAATAAATGTCTTAATTCGAATTAAAAGAAAGTCATGCCCTTTCATAAGGGAGAAGCTTGCGAAGCCAACGAGACAGTCTAGTGGCTTAATTAATGTTATTTTCAACACCCATAGTTACATGATCGGACGGTATATTTTGAGAAGATGCATCTTCTTACAATTGGGAAGAAAAATGCCCCAGTCGCGAGTGAAAAGAGAAGAAGCAATAATTCATTGCTGCTTGAGGTCGTCTGTTAAGCTGATTTACGTCAGGGAGTTATTTTAAGTCTTTCAAGAGCTTCAGAGTTAGCTTTTGTGCTCCAGATGCATATTTGCACTTCCTAATCTCAGCATTTGATCGGAGAACATCATTTAAGTGGCATTAAAAAGATATAAACTTTTTTGGAGGGTGTCGCGTGCAAGATGTCGCTTTGGTGATTTAAATCTTCTTTTCGGAAGATGAGCCGGAAAAGGAAAATGGTTGCCATTCGAAGTGGATTTGAAAGTGCTGAAGACGAAAATATGTAAACTTTTACAACTCCATTAAACTTTTAAGTCCTTTGTGAAATTGTATAAACCAGTTGAAGATTTCATTTAACATTTGTATTTCTTAACAGGGTTTTATGGAGGAATTTTTACCACTGCATCTCGTTTTTAAATAAACTGGTTTTATAAGATATAATATAGATTTTATTTTAATTAATGTGTTTGAAATTGAATTTTCAAAATTTGTTTTTGCTACAAAGCTTCTCTATTTTGTAAGAATTTTATGAAAGTTTTGCATGAAATAAAAGAAAAAGTATTCATAGCTATAATTATAGGAAGATATAATTTTTACTATAAATTAAATATACATTCATTTAAATCATTAGATTATTATATGGTTTATTTAATACATTGCAGGACAAAGTTTATTTACTGTATTGCAAATAAAAAATAGTATAAGAAAATAAAAAATAATAAATATAATAATATTCATTACAGGAAATAAAACATATTTATGAATTAGTTAAATATTTTGTATTAATTCTTGTATGTAGTTTATTAATTTACTTTCAAGTTGTATTATAAATGGCATGAAGTCATATTGCTTAAAAATATTCTGACGTATTCTTTTAAATGAATTATTATTAATATGCGTTGAGACTTGTATGGAAATATTTTTCCAACAATTAACTTTGTTTTACACTCTCTTGTATTTAAACTATTTTTAAATTTTTAATTAAGATATTATTGCAATAACAAAAAAAAAAAAACAAATTAAATAATTTAAAAATTTCAACAAGGATATGCTATATGTTAAAATATTACTAATGCTGTTTTTGGATGCTTTTCATAAAATTTTTAAATTAAACATTAAATTAGTTTTCAATTTAGTTGCCATTTATGAACCCATACCGATTACAATGACCATTATTTCGATAGATAAGCAATGAAAAGTTTTTTTCCTCTCTGCTATGGATAACGTTTATTTATCTTGAAACACCTAAGACTTCTTTCTAAATAAGCAGTATTGACGGACGGTACCACCTGAGAAATGCACTTAGTTGTCTCTGCCACTGAGAAATAAGATCTCAACTGAAAAGCCACTGAACCTCCTAGTCCACTTGAGACTAAACCCAAGAGAGCCTTCTGCGGTGGAGGGCCTGGCTCATTCGAGAAAATACTGAGTTCTTTAGATCTTTACAAGGAGCCATCTTGAGTCTATCTTTTGTTCATATCGCAAAAAAGAGCAAGATAACTTAATCTACGGAAACGTCTTGAGACTTGCTTTTTTAGGGTTGCTGGAGCTGCTTTCTTTCACCAAAGTTAAATGCCCTTAATTTTCTTTATCTTGAGATGGAGGAGTGGTAAAAGAGCAACTTACGCCCACGCACTTACATTTTATATTAAAGGGGGATGCTATTTTTCACACATGGTAGGTGGAGGAGAAGCTCCTTGAACTCAATTGGTGCTATTACTGTTTCTTTAAGCATATTATGACGCACCGGAATTGACAACTTGTGTTGTAAATCTGTAAAAAAAAACAGAAAAGCATTTAAATGAGAAAAATAGTCAGCATAACAACTTATATTTACTGTGTAAAAATACCTTTTAAAGTTCACAGAACTTACAAGCGAAATAAGATTAGAGTAAAATAAAAACCGGAATGGCAATTCATATGATGATTGCTAACTATATATCTTGTTCAAGTGATTTAAAACTCTTGCTTTTTTATATCAACAATTTTATATTATTTTAAAAAAACATCTACTGATTTAAAAACAGCTATTTTTTTTTTAAGTTAGCGACGAGTGAATTATTTTACTGAGCTGTAAAATGTCAGATATTTTTCTCTGAAATGGAGCAACTGGCATTACTGTAAATAATCTGATAATTAAAGTTATAGTTACTACTATTACATTAGTTATTCAGTAAATGCCAGTTGCCATTTACAGCAATGCCAGTAGCCATTTACAGCAATGCCAGTTGCTTCTTTTCAGAAAAATATCTGCCATTTTACAGCTCAGTAACATACTTCACTTGTCTCTAACTTAAGAAAAAAGTAGCGGTTTTAGCAGTAGTACGTTAAAAGTTGCGGTATAATAGTAACTGAAACTTTAATTATCCATAGCCAATATTAATTGGGAGCACTACAATATTTGATTTTCTTGTACTTTTCAGAGGATACGATAACAATAACAACCATAATTATTTGTTTAATTTAATAAGTTCGCATTAAATGAGAATTCAAAACCTTCATAACATTTTATTTAAACAAATTTATTCTATATTTAATTAAAAAAAAAAAAATATTAAATACTTAAGGAAACGCGAAGGGCAAGTATTTAAATTAAAAAACTGGCAAGTAGTTAAGGGCATTTAAAAAATGTAAAATTAATGTGATGTATGTTTACATTTAGCAAAATAAATCTTATTCATTCATATAATTTTAAGACGATTTGGTTTGCCGCTTTATGGTCACTTTATGAGCACTTTAGGATAATTAGACAGGAAACTACAGTTTAGCATGGATTCGAACCACTAACAAATACCAATGTTACCACCAGGATTCAAACTTGAAGACCAAAGTACCAAAGGCCACAGGACTAGCCAATTGGCCATCAGCCTCAGTTTTAGATGTGTTTAGAATCATACGTAATTAATTCATTATTCTCAATTTTTTATTATAATATGTTATTTCTAAATGATTTATGAATGCCTATTTATATATCAGTGCATTAAGTATGGTAATCGGTTAAAAAAAACTCGCACAATTTTCATAAATTATTGACTTTTAATTAAGAATAGTTTTAGATGCAGATGTTCTTTTCATAGTAATTTATTATTTTTTCTGTCATGTCAAGCATATATTATAAAGAATTAATTTAAGGAACTTTTATGAATCTTATTGTGTCTTTAAATACTCAGTTGTAATTTTTGTGCGAGAAATAAAAATGCCATTCTTTGAATTTGGCGAGAATCAGCGAAGGAATCCATCTTGAGAAATCTCCAGAAAGGGAGATAAATGTGAATCTTGGGTATCTTGGAATCTGGAGAGAAGAGGTTTAACAAAAACAAAAGAAGTCTGAGAAGCTTGCAAACCACAAGGGAATCGAGGGAATTGGTGTAAAAATTCAGGCATTGAAGGAGAAAATAGAGAAGCTCACGTAAAGTCTGTTGGGACAGTTACTGGAATTTTCTGTCTTTTAGATTTAGCGAAAAGAGGAAAAATGCTTCCAAAATGTTCTGTTTTTTAACTCAATGCATCCAATGAAAGAAAGAAATCTTGTTTTGTTAGAAAGAAATATTTTTTTCAGCGAATTTTAGAAAACATACAGTTAATACTGATCATTTAAGGTAGAAAATGTGAGTCGACTTTTATTGTTTTACATTATAATTGGCCAATTTTTAATTGAATTTACATTGAATTATATCTGATCTTAGATAATATTTACTAATGAGATGGTACTGAAGAATTGGGTGATTTTTAATTGAATTATATCTGGACTTGATAAAATATACTATTGTAATGGTAGTAAAGAATTGGGAAATTTTTAATTGAATTTATATTAAATTATATCTGATCTTAGATAAAATTTACTAATGTAATGGTACTGAGGAATTGCAGATTGTTTTGTTTCGTTTTAATGTACTTCTTAAATATGTTTACTGAGTTTTTCAATAAACACACTTTGCAATAAGAACGAAAAGAAATCAACTAGCTTAAAAAATAATCTACTGTAAAAAAAAGTATTATACAAATTGTTTGTTTTGTTTTCTTAAAATTAATTAGGCTTTTAGCTATGACTATATAAAACGAATCCATTTGATTCATGTTTTCTGCAGAAAGAACTATTTTTAGAATTATTTAGGTTGCTGGAAACTTAGCAAATTTAAACAGAGTACTAATAATGCACTACTTTCTGTCATCCTGGTATGAATATGATTGGTGACGATTTTCAATAATTAGAATTATTGGATATATTACATTCTCATTCTCAACATAACAATTTTTATTCTATTCTGTTAACACACTTTAAGTTTCTTAATTTTAAATTGGACTCTAGAAAGGAAAATTTACAGACTAAGAAAAATGTTTTAAAATAATTTTATTACAATTTATCCAGGAAGTAATTTATCAAAATAAATTTGTTCCGCCTTGTTATTATTATTATTAATAATAATAATAAAATTATTATAAAATAATATCTATTATTAGTATTATTTTATATTTTTATCGTTATTATTTTATAACACATATTAGATTCATCAGAGATTTAGATTTGGCATCATTCCTAAACTTCACAGATAAACATTTTCTTAGTTATTTGGTTGGAAGATTAGCAAAAACATAGAGTATAATTCATTAATTCATTTAATTACATATAATTCATTTAATTACATATATTATTCTAAAACCTTTTTAAGAAAATAAATTAAATAGATTAAATAAAGATGCTTGAATAATTTATTTTAAAATTTTCTATTTTTTTAATGGTTGGAAATTTTAAATGTAAACTTTGAGACTTTCTTGAATTTTTTTTCATAAACATCAGGTATATGGGTATACCTTGCTGTCTCTAAAAGGAAGGTTTTGCTGTATACTCAATGCTATCGAAATATGTCGCTAGATGTCTTTGACTGGATTTTCGAATTTCCTGAATAATATTTTTTATGCCCTTTCTTTGTGTGGACACACAGGCTTCAGGTCCGAATCCTGGCAGTGTCATGGATGCTTGTGAGTGATTTGGAATCCACGTTAAACTGTAAGTCCCTGTCTAATTAATAAATTATAGGTCCCTGTTTTTGTGCTAAAGTGCGCACAAAATGACAGTAGAGCGGCAAACCAAACTAAACTAAACCCTGTCGTGTATTTTATACTAATTCTTGTGTTTATATATATATACACATATATAACATGAATACGTAAATATTTTCTTGCATATATATATATATATATATTTAAATATAATGTATATTGATATTTTAGATTTTGAAACCTGTCTACTAGATAATTTCGGAATATTCTTTGCCATACCTTATCAGTCCAGCTGAAGAGCCAAGTGTAAAAAATGTTGTCATGGGAATAAAAAATGTTTCGGTTTCAAAAATTTAAACATTTAAAAGTTCGCTACTCTCCACAAATTAGTTAATTTAATTTGTTTTTCTATAAGAAGCTGCCCACATACGGCATTTAAAGTTTTGATGGATTTCTAAAAATATATATACATTTATCAGCACAAAATTCTGAAAAATCTTTAAAAATTTGTATTGGAACATTCTTACTTCTTACAAAAGAATTGAAATCCTGTTGTTAAAACTGAATCAATGATTTATTAAGAATCTGGCATTTATCCAAAAACCAACTAACGCAATGGATGGGACTCACTTCGTGTATCTATACTAGATTCATTAAGTGAGGCTACTCCAGTATTAGATACATGAAGAGATAGAAAAAAAAAAAATGTGATGTAATTTCAGAAAAAAATGTCTCAACTTTTCTGTGAAAATTCGAATAAAAATCTTTTATACTAGAACATTTATATTTTACTTCAAATATTGAGTGACATTTTAAGTTATTTACTAAATAACAGTTGAAAAAAACCATTTAAAATATGACGGAAAATTTTGATATTCATTTTCTGTTAATTTTAAGATCATTACATTATATCCATTAAGTTTCAAATGTTTGAACTTATACTTTTTCTTATTGTTTGAATAATATAATATTAAATGATTTTCCATTTATATACACTCATGTCCATAAATTAAGGATAATTCCGAATCACACAGAAAATGAACTCTAAAATAAAAATTTCACCTGTAGAATTATCACACACATCTTGAAGAAGAATATGCAAATTACAGGAAACCACCAGATGGCGCGGATAGTACGTCACAATGTCGAGAGTGTAAGAGAGGGGTATATAAGGAATGGTGGCAAAGAAGTAAAATTGTCCACAAGCGCTTTAAAAGCCTTTCAGTGCAATAACCGCATAGTTATGGCGCAAAGGAAGCATTTGGATAATTTTTTATGTGGTAGAATTATCGGACGACTGGAATGTGGACGTACCCAGCTGGAAGTATCCGAAGAACTTGGGATCGCCCAGAGTGTCATCTCCAGGCTTTGACAACGATTCCAAGATGATGGTAATGCGAGTAGATGTGACAGCACAGGTCGCCCCCGAGTTACAACGCCGAATGAGGACCGGTATTTAGCAGTTACTGCCAAAAGAAACAGACGGAGCACGGCATCAGACCTGTGTCGTCAGCTCTCTTCAGCTACCGGTACGACAGTTTCAAGGCAGACCGTGTACAGACGCTTAGGCACATTGGTCTATATGCTCGTAGGCCTGTCAGATGTGTTCCACTTACCGCAACTAACAGTCGCCTGCGATTAACCTGGAGTAGAGAGCATGCATTGTGGACACCGCAACAGTGGTCTGGTGTGATGTTTTCCGACGAGTCCAGGTTTAGTTTGCAGTCTGATTCTCCCCGGACTTTCATATTGAGAGCGCCAGGCACCCGTTACCACCAAGAGAACACCATTGAACGACACCGTTACGGTGGTGCAGGATGGCTCGTTTGGGGAGAAATTATTCTTGGTTCCAGAACTGACCTGCATGTTCAGAGTGTAACGATGACAGGCCACATCTATCGGGATGTCATTCTGGAACAACATGTACGTTTGTTTCGGGGCGCCATGGGTGCTGAATTTCTGTTTATGGATGACAACGCCCGTCCTCACCGTTCAAACATTGTAGACGAATGCCTTCAATTGGAGGATATCACCCGTATGGATTGGACAGCATACTCACCGGACTTGAATCCAATAGAGCATGTGTGGGATATGCTTGGCCGACGAATTGCAGCCCATCAACCCCCTCCCTTCTGTCAACCGGAACTTCGGAGGGCATTGCTTGATGAGTGGTGTAATATTCCCCAAGATCAGATTGATAATTTGATACTCAGCATGCCTAGGCTTTGTAAGGCCTGTATTGCATCGTCCGGGAGACATACTCCATATTAACCATCCTACTAACCATGTTATACTGTTTTTTTTTGTAAATAGGTTTTTTTTGAAATTTGCTCCAGGGAGTAAAAAGCGCAATTTTTATTAATTATGTCAAACATATAGCATCTTTTTTTTGCTCTTTACCTTTTGTTTAATAAATAGACTTTACAAATAAGTCAAATTTGTTTTGCTTCTGTCTCTTTCTTCGCCTGAACTTCATTACCCTTAATTTATGGACAAGAGTGTAGTTTCTTCATAATTTTGTAATGGAGTTTAAGTGTAACATTTTGTTACAGCGTATTTATTACGACTTCAAGCACTGAATTAGTGAATTTCTAACTCAATAAAATGTGAAAATTTTACTTAAATACATTGATATAAATATACTTTCCATCATTGTGAAACTTCATTTATCTAATTCTTATAATGATCTTTAATGGATTAGAGTAGCACTGAAGTAGTACCATTAGTGATGGTGATTTAGAATCCAGAAATGACAAATCCTTTGGGATCCTTTAGCATAAAAAAGGTCTGTAGGATGTTATTTTTAATATTCTGGTTTTGATTTCCTACATAGTTTTTAGAAAGTGACACAGTAATCTGATATGTATATGTCTTAATTAGGATAAATAATATTTTCTCTAAAATGAAAACTGAAAAAATGTAAACTTCTATAGCCCTTTTCTATATCATATCATATTACAAGAACTCTTTTTTCAGTTGGATTTGTATTATATCTTCACAGACTGACAAGTTGCGCACTAACGCATTTAATTTGAAAAGCATAAAAACAATTCCGCTTGATTATATTTATTTATTTTACCAATATCGAACATTAGCGCCTAAACCATTAGTTCACGGGTTCTCCTGTACTTTTTGAACATGGTTACTTAGCATGTCCAGTACTTTTTGATTATATCGAAATGCAGTACTTTATTCATATAAATTAATTGTATTTCTTACTATTAGTAAATCTTGTTCAAAAATTTAATGCTACGTTTCTGATATGGTTGGTATTCTTGCATAAATTATACAATGAAAATGTAAGTTTGAATCTAATGAAATAATAGACTATTAATTTTTTTTTTTAGCCTTTTCATACCTTATTTTGAAGAAAAATATTTCTGCTTTTGAAAGCATTTCTTGTTCATTGTTAACTATTAGAGCAATGGCATAGTCTTTGAAAACTGAAGCAACTAGCATTACTATAATTAATCTAATAATATTAACTGAATCTTTAATTATCTGTTTAATTTAATAAGTTCTGATTGTGAACTATGCATCTTGTTCAAGTGATTTAAAACTCTTTCTTTTATATCAACAATTTTTTATTATTTAAAAAAACATATACTGATTTAAAACAGCTACTATTTAAGTTAGCGACAAGTGAATTTTTTTACTGAGCTGTAAAATGTTAGATACTTTTCTGAAAAGAAGAAACTAGCATTACTATATATATATATTTCGTTTTTGTAAATCTTGTTTAAAAACTTAATGTTATGTTTATGTTATGTTATGTTCTATATGGTTGGTATTCTTCTATAAATTATACAATGCAAATGTAAATTTGAATCGGATGAAACAATAGATTACAATTTTTTTTTTAGCCTTTTCATACCGGATTTTAAAAAAGGAAAAAAAGATTTCCGCTTTCGAAAGCATTTCTCGTTCATTGTTAACTGTTAACGGAGCAATGGCATAGTCTTTGAAAACTGAAATGCCAGAAACTGGAGTCGAAATAGTAGCCATCGATTTTGGGTTCCCCTCATCTTCCTCGTCTTTCTCTTCTTCTCGTCTTTTTCCTTACTTATTTTCCTATTTTTCTTACTTTTTCTTCCCCTCTAATCTCATCTTAGTCCCCCACCCACTGCCTGCCCCCTCCCGGAAGGCCCCAGTCTGCCAAAAACACGCAAACAAGAGCACCAGGCAATCGATAACGAAAAGCTTTTCCATCGTTAAAGTATTGAAAACGAAGAGAATTATAGAGAGTCGACGTTTTCCAACTCTAGGTCGAAATGAAGTCGATCGATTAACAACACTTCTTAAAGCTTAGAATAATATATCTATATTTATATAGCCGAGAAACGATAACAA